>JAUTBS010371292.1:0-10421 GCA_032361285.1 Aequorea victoria | reverse complement strand
GAAAGATTTTGTGATTTGCAAGAACATACGATATTATTATATGCTAAGTACTTATCAAGTGTGGAATGAATGTTTAGTATAACCCTAATTATTATTTATTATGTCACCTAACGATCCGAGAAATTCGGGGCGTTACACAAACCACTATAAATCTGTGGTGTCATTCTCTAACTCATCTCCATCCCTTGCTTGTGTATATCTGTTTATATTGGCTGTTAGTTGTTAGTTGTTATTTGTTTTAAATATTTTTAAAAATAAATGTGATCTTAAAAGACCTTATTCACCCCCCTCTAAGGTCATCCTTTAGTTAACACCAACCACCGCATGAGCCACCACGGTGGCCAGAAAATGTGAGAATTAAACAAGAAATTTGGAACATAAAAATTTGAAAATAGGGGCTTAAATTTTTGACATTTTCAACCTGTTTAGAGGCTAAATTAGATCAAATCTCATTCATAAGATTTGTAGTTCTAAATCTTGCGGTTCTTTGGATGCACTAATTGCTAAAGAAATGTTAGGAAACGAATCTGGTGTGAATTTTTAAAGATTACTTGTCTCAAAAATGAAATGTTCTTTACACAACTTTGAGATCACGATTTTTGGAAATTTTGACAAGTTTATAGGCTAAATGGGATCAAAGTTCCTTCATAATATTTGTAGTTATACCTCTTGCAGTTCTTTGGACGTAAGAATAACTTTAAAATGTGGAAAAATGAGCCTGTGGTAAATTTTTAAAGACAGACTGTCCCAAGAACACGACATGCACAGAAATTGATTGTTAAAGTAGTGGTTTTTATGATTTTTGGAATATTTAGAGGAAGATCTAGGTTAAGCGTTCATCATGGGAATTAAATTACCTTCTGTTGCGATTCTTTGGATATAAGAATCACTCAAAATGGATGAGAAACAGACCTGGAGTGAATTTTAGAAAATTAGATGTCGTTGTCCTGTTTTTATTTCTTAACAGAATTATAGGTATGTTGTTTTTCAACATTTTCACATACTTAGAGAATTTAAAAGAGAAAAGTTTCTTCACAAGACTTAAAGCACTTTCTATTTTGGTTATTTTGACATAAGAATTATTACAAACTAATGAAAACTCGATTTATGAAGAATTATGAAAAATGGCGTGTCGCAAGAACAATTTACTAACTAAAACAGCGAATTATTTGGTTTAATAATAATTATTTCTTTGGAGTTTTACTCTCAAATTATTACTGGAGCTATAATTATGTAATATATAACTTTTTATTTTGGTTTTACGCTTTTTGAATTTAAAACAAATTAGTTATATTTTTTTATTAAAAGCCGTTAAGTTTTAATGTTTGGACCCATCGACACCAAGAAGCCAAAAAGATACAAAATGATTCACCTAACTTCACATTGAATCTTAGGCATTACATTTAGTATTAGATCGATACTACTGAGTTAGACCCAGTCACACATCTCGAGGTCATAGTGAAAAATGACCGTTTTATCTCTCAAATCGTAAAACCAACCAAACTACGTCTTTACACACGTTTCTTCTTACCAATCAAAATTTATATCTTAATAAAGAAATTTGTTGTTTCTTGTTCATTTTTGGCTAGATTTGGAGCCTTCGGAGTGTGTAACTCCGCTTTCTCATTTTGCGTGTCATTTACCCGATGAGTCACAGATACTTTAATCACATGCTTTTAAAAAAAAAAATAGTATGAGATGGTTCATAAAATATTTATATTTATTTTGTAAAAAATGTTGAGACTTGTTAATATAAGCATGGATATATTCGTTTTCATTTCAAACGTATTACTACATGATTATTGTCTCATACGGGTTGTCCGTCCACTGGGGTGAAAAATAGCGAGAATGATGAATAAGGATGGAGGTCATTTTCAGGTGACCTATGGATTGATATCTTTCTCATGTTATTCGTGGGGTCGCTCCCTACTATAGTTGGTTATGATTCTGTTGAGCAGTATCATGACATGTTTATGTTTTGCCTTGAATATATTTTGCAATAGGGCATGCTTATGTTTTTTTTTAGAAGATGCTTTGCAACAAGCCATGTTTATATTTTTCCTAGAAGATGCTTTACAATAGGCCATGTTTATGTTTTGCCTAAACGATGTTTTGCAACATGCCATGTTTATGTTTTTATTATGGTTATAGTTCACGCCTAAAACTGATATGATGCATATATTGAGTATGTTAAGAGTATGTTCACTGTATACTGTATGTTTGTGTTACATGAATGATGATCTTGTTTAAACCTGAAAACTATTTATGAAAAATGAAACTGATAAAATTTGCAAAAATTATTTAAAAACAAGAAGGGATGATTCATGATAACACTAGTAATCATTGTACTTCTACACTCATATGAGCTTATCTCTTACGTAGTTGTTGGCATGTTTATCCAGGAAACATCGAGTACGTTGACAACTGTCTTTTCCATCCAAGACTTTGGTCACATGAAGTCACAAACGCTTATCTTTTATTTAAATCCTTCTTGAATTATGTAATCTAAATGTAGTTAATATTTTATTTACAGCCCATGGTGTGGGTCTTGATATTGTATGTTTGTAAATATTTTTTATATCACTTTAGTAACTCTGGGAGATATGTCCCTTATAAACTTATTTAAAAAAAATATTCAAAGTTTAGCCTTATCGAAGTGAAAGAAAATCCCTAAACTTATACGTTAAAGGCCTCGGGTGAGTTTCGACTCACTGGCCGGTCACAGATCCTAGTCTTCGGAATTGGGTCATGACAGATCGTCTTAAAACTTTATATGTGTATTCTCGGTACATTGTTCTTGATATTCAATAGTTCAGATCATTGACCAGTAAAATCGAAATATTATTTAGTTTATTCAGTTGAAATCTATCTTACCGTGAAGATATTAAGGATTTGTTAGCCAAGAATTTTTTTATGTGTAATTCTATGGACACCTAACTTTTTTCTAAGTACAACTACTTTCTAAGTACACCTACCTAGAAAATATAAATTTAAGATTATTACTAAATACATTCATTTTGTTTACAATAATAACCCCCTTGAACATTCATTTTTAAGTACACCTATAACTGTTCAGTTAGTGTTTACCGACATAAAATAACATGTTCGATTTTTGTCCTCCGAACATAGCTAACATGTTCGGTTGATGAATTCTGAACATGTGAACCACTTTTTTAGTGCAATTAACAAATTAATGCAAATAAACAATATGTTGAAGATCTAAATAATTAAGGTATAAAAATTACAAATATTGGTACAAATAATATTCGATTGTCTCTTTCGCTTTGAATGTTTTCTTTCGTTTTGAATGCTCTTTTTTGGTTTGAATGCTCTTTACTCTTCGTTCAAATAATGGTACAAATAATATTCACATTTTTTTTTGTTTCAGTTAATCTTTTTCGCTTTGAATGCGCTTTATTCTTTCGATTGTTTCTGTAATATTCACTCCTCTCACAAGTGGATGCATAATTTCACAAATAATAAAAAATGCTCGGGTTATGAACTAATATCGTTCAGTAAACAATGACTGGACATTAGCAAAATGTTTGGTTATTGTTTGTCAAATATTTACAATATATTCAATATATGATAATCGAACACCATCACATAGTTCGGTAGATGTAAGACGAACATTGTCAATTTGTTCAACACTAATAAGGAGAATGATTATCGAAGATGAAAATTAATACTAAACTAAAAGTAAACTTCTACATTGCTCTAGAACAGCCTTTTCACTGTCTATTCTCCATTTTAGCTTCAAATTCTTCCGTTTGTGAAATGCAATATTCAAGAGGAGAAAAAATGGTAGAGGAGATAAGGTCGGAGAAAGGCAAGAGAAAAAAAAAAATGGTGAAAGAATGAATGAGATTAACATTGTTTTTCAAAGGTAGAGAGGAGAGTTTAGGTGTTGGATGTAGATGTACTTAGAAATTAATTTATTTTTATTTTATTTGTTGTCTTTGTAGTCATTTTGCACATGAATATATTTGTAATAAAAAAAAAAATTATAGATGTGCTTAAAAAAAATTAGGTGTCTAGAGTTTTTCGAAAAGTAAACGAGGGACATAAGCCATTAAAAGCTTTTAGCTACGACGAAGGATGACATCTTATAAGAAATTTATCATCAGTAAGAAATTGACCAAAAAATCAAAAAAAAAATAATAATAAGATGAAAAAAAACTACTTAATAAGCTTTTAGTGCATTTTTCATTTTTAGTAAACTTTTTTAACTTTAACCCGAACCAGTATAATTTTTAATTTTCTTTCATCACGAGAAAACAGAAAAAGTAAAAAAAGACATAAACCAAACAAATAAATAAAAATAAAAAGTCTAAAAAGGCAAAAAAAAATTATGAAAAAAAAACTAAATCACTGATACCAGGTGTAGGCCTGTTGTCGTCGGCAGCGAGGTTCGATGTCGACCGAGGTGACTGATGCGAGAGATCGACCGACTGGTAGCGAGGTTGTGGATGACCCACTTGCAAGCGATGAACAATGGCGATGATGATTGATGGAGATGATGAATAGTGCGATGAACAGTGCTTCGTCGATGAACTTCGATGATGAGCAAACCAGAGACGACGCCGTAGGTATGGTGGAGAACTAGCTACGCATAGACAGCGACTGCTAGGGTTTGTCGATGATGACGATGACAAACAAGAAACACCACACACGGATAGGATTTGGCTCTGATACCAAGAAGAAATTCAGATTAAATCTCTTGATTTCATTCATATTGCAACCACATATTTATATACACAGAGATACCTAATTAAGGAAATAAATAACTAAGGAAATAAAAATAAATCACAATCATAATCATCTATACAAGGAAATGGAATCATAATCATAAGGAAAAATATCATAATCTTCAACAAATAGGGGCTTGTATTACATTTGCATGACCGTAAATTAAAGGGCTCTCATTTATTACACATTTGAGTCATGGTGCCCTCATGTTTATATAGTGTACATTAATATTGTACACAGATAATATGAAACTTCTCTTCACATTCTCCTTCATGCACAATTTGCTCGCTCGACAATACCTTATGCGTACAGGTCAGGAACACTCACCCTACCTATCCCTGAGTACCCAAGCTATAATACCATGTTACACGGTCTCGACAGAACTCAACTCCAAATGTTAGTAATTGAGATGAGACTGCCCTCACACTTATATAATGCATATTAGGTGATGTGTGATTTCGCTTTACAGTTACAATAAAGTTTTACAGTTCTAGGAAAAAAAAACTGAATATTCTCAGGAAGATAGCAAGCTTTTCAAGTAGCATTCCACATTGTCTAGCCCACAGAGTTCCTTCACAACTGGCATGGTAGCAGGGACCTCCAAGTGGAATGTTGATGAGTCACACCCATCTAACCCTCTCCATGAACTAAGCTGTTTTCTGGCTTCTTTAATGGCCGCTCTCGTCGCACAGTGAACTGAAACTGCCAGAAGTAATGGTGGCTCACCAGAAGCTGCACAAAAAGTCATTCAGCTCATCAGTTCACTATAACCAAACCAAACCAAAACATCATCGGTCATAGAATGGGATGAACTGGAGTATGCACACAGTCGTGTGCACGTGCATCCCACAGAGAGAGAGAGAGAGAGAGAGAGATATGAATGATAATCATTAATTATAGGAAATTAATAGAGTTCCTTGTATCAAGTTTTTTATTACTTTCAGAAGTGATTCATATTTCATATAATATGTACTGAAATTCCATATGATTACCGGTCATCGAGGTCAAGCTTAGGCCCAACTTTACCTATTTCGTTGCCTATGCCTTCGCATCTCGTTTGAAAGCAACATGCAGCAGCATGCATAAGAGCCGAAATGAGAGCGCATCTTTGAAAGGAGCATCTGAGGTCTGGATAAAATAATTTAATCATCTTTGCTTGTTTAGCAATGTTAGTGCGCATAACCAAACTTCAAAAGCTCTGGGCTGTTTCCAGATATTTCTACAAGGATTCCATAATGTTTCGATTCAGCTAACAAGAAACTGTAATTATATAAAATGAATCAAGATTGTTTCAGTGCGAAATTTCTTAAACTTTTATCATGGAATTCAATTCCTGAATTTGAACATGGAACATGTCAAAATGTTCCAAGAAGTCAGAACCCAGGTTAAATTATTAGTTGACCTCATGATAGGATAGTTGGGCTGCCATAAAAACGTACTAGAAAGTTCTGTTTTATCTTTCACAGATGGAAGGATATGAAAGCAATGAGACACGGTGATTTGAATATTAGAAGGGGAAAGGTTGGAACTGTCTGTGAATTATGGTGGAATCATTTTCACTTGCAATTTGCGGAAGGCATTTTCCCGTAAAATGCAATTTCAGTGAAGAAACATGCCAAACAGTAAATCGTCTGAAGGAAAACTACTTTCTTCCCAAAGGGAGTTGGGGGAGAAGCAAGATAAATTACCGAATGTTAATTAAAAAATGATGTTAATGATTATTGATTACGATGGCATGGAAAGGCATAAAAGTCCATAATTTGGAGGCTGCTGTAAGATAGACTACACTTTATCAATATATAATGTGCTACACTCGCAGCTTTGCAATGAACCATAGGTTATTGAAATTGAGACTGAAAGTGAACATTTCGGACACTGCAACCTTTGAAAGTAGGAATTTTATGCATCAGATACAAGGAGTCATATTCATGGTGAATTGGAATGTAAGCCTATTTGTAAGACTCGTATCACTTCAGGAAGCAGTGTCAGGGAGTAGATAAGGAATATAGCTTTTCCCTCTTTGTTTCAGAATGTTGTGGTCATGAATATTTCACGCATGGCTTCTCTATGCATTATGGGCATAGTCTCAATAATGGTTTTGACATCAAAGAATGCACAGACTTGTTTTTTTTATTATCCTACGAGTCAACAGATTCTTTCTTTGCAATGGGATTTTTTAGGAAATATGACCAGAAGGTGAGAACATATCATTCTAACACACTATAAAGAAACAACAACAACACTAATTGAAATGAAAGAAAACCATGCATTGAACCTATCAAACTAATTTTGCCACAGTGGGCTACTTAAGTTAGTATCTGCCATCATTTGCTTTGTCCGTTGCATCATATAGAAACAAAAAGAAAAAAAACATAGAAATAACTGGTGAAGGGGAGTTAAAGCATATTAGGACAGATTCAATTGTGCATCCGCCTTTAAGTTGAAATAATAACAATCTAGAATAAAGGAAAAAAGAAAAAAAGAAAAAAAGTATACATATATTAACGGCTTAGAAGGGAATGAAAAGAAGGAAAACATTCTACATTTATGGGATTTTTGGAATGTAGAACATAAAGTGAAACCCAAATTTTCAACTTCTTCCAAGATAATTGAATATTGTAGGTATGGCCGACCAGCTCCACCACGTGGCTTCCTGTCACGACATTGCTCATTTCATGTTTGACGTCGTGATGTCTCGTCCCGCCCAGCTCCACCACGTGGCTTCCTGTCACGACATTGCTCATTTCATGTCTAATGTCGTGACGTCTCGTCCCGTGACACTTCCCCATGTCATCTCCATAATGGCATCTCCCGGGAATGCGGCAACATGTGTCAGCCTCGCGGGATGGCATGTGGGTTGATTGTAGGTCTTCACCTGCTTCTGCCGGGATTACTTCCCTCAGAGATTGAGCTACACCGATTGAGGCAAGTGCACACATTGCCCATTGCCCCCAGGCTTAGTCATTGAGCACAAAGCACGCCCTAGGCTGCTCTCAGTATTGCTTTTGCTCAGCCAAGGACTCTCTACTTGAGCAGTCACTGAATCGGTGCTTATCTCACTTTTTACATGCTCGGTGAGCTATGGCTCAGCCAGCTAGTTCCCCTACTACACATGTCATCTTTGAAACAAAGGCATGCTCCTTTTGTTGCTAAGTATGCTCCCCCTCCATGATAGTTCACTTAGTACCCTAACTGAGTTTGTTATACACATGACACTCTTGAAAATTGACTTGTAAGGGGAGGATGCCCAAGAAGCTTATATACACATGGCTAACCTCCTACTCAATTGATGTGGGGCATAGGATCATAACAAAGATAGAGGGAGAAATAGAGATACATAGATAGAGAGTGAGTGTATGTGTGTAGGGGGAAATGGTTGTCAAAGCTTGCTAGAAGAGGTTGTGGGTTGCATTACAGACTTTCAGGGGGAAGACTACTCGACTAAGCCAAACTAGGATCAAGTGGAAGGCATGAAGAGGCACACTCTGACTGGTGAATAAGCATGACAAATGATCTCTAGAGAGACAACTATAAAAGGGAACACACTCCTGCAGCGAGCTGCTCGGAGAAGTTGAAGGTCCGAAAGAATCCAAACAAGTCAATCAAAAGTGGGAGCATCCTCAAGCAAAGAATCCTCAAACCAAGGAGGTGTTGTGAGCAATTTTGAAGAACGAAGACAAGGTTGGCGGAAAATTTGTCCTGAAGTGCCCAAAGACAAGGTTAGCACACTATGTTCCCTATCCTTATCGCGCCCCTCCCCGTGCCTTTGCTTTTCTTCTTCTCCTCTTGGTTCGATGTCGCAGTGGGTCCCCTACCAATAGGAAGGGAACTCTTGGAGAAGAAGAAAAAGAAGGGTCTGGAATCCCTTAACTTTAATGCAACAGTTAGAATTTTTTTTTTTTTTTTTACAGTGACTCAGGCTTTTATGAAAACTTAGGAGTTGCCACCTGACATTTGGCATAAGCCAATAAGGAGTGTTAGGAACCCTATTGAATTATTCTCGAAAACAATAATTTTTTTTTTTTTTTTTTAAATAGCATGAATTTGTTTTTGAAATAGCATTCGAGTGGAATGCCTAATTTGAAATGACTACATGATTTGGTGCACGAAAAAGAGAATGAGTTTGGGAGTTTAATGTTACGTATGGGAAAGGTGTTACGTACCTCACAACATCATTTCGGCTCTGCGTTCATTTCTACATAATGACATATCTAAAATAAACTTAGTCCTTTTTAAACTAAAAATGAAACTATATGGTTTTTCAAAAAGATTTGAACCGGGTCAAACGGGCTGCCAACGTATTTATGTGTGAAATCAAGTCCATTCGTAGTTCCATAAAAGATCTTATTTGAGAAGATAAATTTGAAAAATGATTTTAACGGGACCGAGCCGCGTACGTATCTGTGTACTAAATCAGGTTCGTTCGTTGTTCGATGAAAGATCTGATTTGAAAATATAAATTTTAAAAATAATTTGATGGGACCGAGCTGTAAATGACTGCCTACGTATCCGTGTATGCAATCAGGTCTGTTTGTAGGTCGTTAAAGATCTTTTGAAAGGGAACTAGCTTTCAAATTTCTTATACAAAAAATCCACTGAGGTGGCAGCTATAAAGCATACTCTCTTAGACTGCTTTTGAAATGAGCTTTTGAAGTTCCAGTGTATTAGCAGAGCTTTGGCGTGGGGAAGGTTTTCTCTAGAGAGAATGTAGTTTTGAAATTGATTGAAAGTGTTGGGATTGTTGCTCACTTAAAGCAGTTAAATGCATGATATATAGGAAATAAACTTTTTCATGAGGTTTGAACTACGGCGTGAAGTGAGAATATGTGAATGCTCATTCCACCTGCACTACAGGTAGATTAACCACCTAGAAAATAGACAAAATGGATAGTATAAAGTAGCTGAATGACTTGAATGAAACTGAAATTCATGTTACATGCAAACAGACATGGTAACGACGTATTACGAAAAACATGGAATTTTGTGTTATATGAAAATGGCAAAGTAATTGCGTAAAATGAAAAAGTTAATTCAAGTTGTTAGAAAATGAGTAGAGTAACATCGTCAAATGAAATAACTAGATTTTATATTGTATGAAAATGGGCAGAGTAATATCGTAAAATAAGAATATTTGAATTCCTACTTTACAAATGGACAAAAAAACGACATTGATATGAACTATGCATGCTAAAGAGTAAAGAGGCATGATTTCTTTAAGAAAATATTACAGATTCCGGAAGAGGTTTTGAAAAAACGGGCAAAATCGGGAGGTCGGGGGTGAGGCGTCGGCTCACTGATAGTGCTTCCGTGCTCGAAGGGGATCTTTAGAGAGAGAGAGCCGATAGGAAGAGAGAGTGAGGGGGGGAGAGGTGTGGGAGGGGAGGGGCTCATATTTATAGAGTTTTGGGGGTTGGTTGTTGAGGCTCTAGAGTGCCGTAGCAAGCTTGTTGCGGCTTTCGAATTCCACAGCGTGGATGGCAGTCACAAGTTGGTTGACGCATGTTGCAAAAACCGGTAATAAAGTAATTTAAAAAGAGATTAAGTTAATTAATTTAAGAAAATAAGTAAAGTTAGTTAGTTAAAAATATAAATTCTGAAATGATAATTGGAATTAGTTTAATTTGAAGAATAATAAACAAAAGCAATAGAATAAATCAAATGAAGAATAAAAC
>JAUTBS010371181.1:0-10421 GCA_032361285.1 Aequorea victoria | reverse complement strand
TTGTGTCGACACTTCTTCATATTTCTTCTTTTTAAAACTGAACTCCTTACTGGAATGTTAAAGGTGTCGACACATTTTATCTTTGTGTCGACACTTCTTCATAAAAAAAGAAGTTTGAAGTTTGATCCTCTTAGGTCCTGAAAATTAACTTTTTGTACAAAAAAATCATTAGTAATCATCAAATCAATTGTTGTTATAAGTCAAAATTAAGAATAGAATATGACTGAATAACCTTGGGTCAACAGGGGTCATAAAAGGAAAACTCCACATGTTCCTCGTTGTTTGCTGTCATGTTGTCCCATTCCTTCATCATTTCCTCTGCGTCCTCCAACTCTATCAAGGCATTCTCTTCGGCATACAGAGTTTCTTCTGCGCCTAAATAGCACATAAAGTTTCCTTTTGGGAGAGGTGGACTTGGTCTGATGGCCCCTTTCGGGCAGATATAGATATTGGGGTCATAGCAGGCCGAGGTTATGTGGATATGATCTATGTTCCGAGGGAGCGGGTTTATGTGATTCGGCAGTAGGTTGGTGGTAACATTAGGTTTAGCCGCCGTTGGGGACAGGATCACACTGTTATCAACCAAATCCTAGATCTTGTGCCGAAGCCTCATACAGTATTAGATGGAATGTCCAGGCATTTGATGGTATTTACAGTACAATGATCGGTTAAAACTAGCAGGAGGTGGATTTGGAATAGGTGTTGGTGCGAGGGGCACACGTGCCCTTTCTCTAACAACCTCGGGTATAGCACAGAGAGCGGAACACTGAGTTTGTTGAATACTCTCCGGACTAATAGGAATGCAGATGGTGGCCTGAACGACATTGAATAAGGGTTAAACAACTGAGGGTTGAATGGTTGAGGGTTGAATGGTTGAGGGTTGGGAAGGTTTACCTCTGCGGCCCCCGACATGTTATTGTTAAGCAGGTTCGGGTTAGCCTGGTTGGTCGGGTAGTTGTTCTGACCCTGATAATTCTGCCCCTGGTAGTTCTGCCCCTGATAAGGTTTTCAGGCTCTTTGCTGACTTGTACCTACCTTAGTGTTTACTTCCGCTCTGACCTCTGTCCCCTCAATTTCTCCTGATTGGAGGGCATCCTCAATCTGGATTCCCGCATCAAACAATTGCTCAAAAGTTATGAGCGATTGAGTGATGAGGTACTTTCTAAACTAGGGCTATAAGTTCTTTACTACCATCCGGGCCTGTTCTTTCTCTGTAGGCCGGTTGGTCATCTTAGCTGATTTACCCCTCCAGCGGGTCAGAAAGTCAACAAAAACTTCCCGGGGGTTCTACTTAGTGGTTTCGAGCTCCTTGATGGTTACATCCAACTGGACGTTATAGTTGTACTACCTGAAAAAAGCGGTAGCGATGTCTTTCCAAGTTTTGGTTCGAGTGGCTTCCAAGGTTAGAAACCAACGTTGAGCGGTCCCTGAGAGGAACCGGTGGAAGAGTTGCACTTTCAACTGATCGTCGATACCCATGGGAGATAGGGTACCGACATACATTGGTAGGTAAATCCCAGGATCTCTGGTACTGTCAAGTTTTTTCATGTCTGGCATCTTAAATTTCTCGGACAGTTTGGCGTCAGAAAACAAGCAGAATCCTTCTACGTCAAGCATATATTCATCGACACCTTGGCTTTCCTCAACACCTTTTTCAACCTGTCTATTTTGACAGACACTAAGGCTTCCCGGGCCAAGGTTGGGTCTATCACAACGGTAGCAGCCGTATTAGTAGCAGTAGCAGTGGCAACTAGTTGAGCAACATTAACAGGTGGCTAAACATCGTTGAAGATAACAGCATTGGGTCTATTTACTGGAGGTCTGTGACGTACTAGTTGTCATCCTAGATCGGGTTGTTGACTATCTCGCCTTGCGGATTTCTCAGAACCTGATCATCCTGAAGGGCCCGGATTTCTGCCTGACACTGAACATGGGCCTGGGTTTGCTCCTGAAGCGTGAGGGTCATGCCTTCCAGAGCTTGCTTCACCTCCGACAAAGTTTAGATCAATGCAGCATTGGTGTCGCCATTTCCTTCCATTGTATAGTTCTTCAGATTAGAATATAATCTTTTAAGTCTTCCACTCGATAATCGGATCCAGACGGGCGTAGCGTCAGAGCTTGATGAAGCAATGATAAACCTTAAGAAGACAAAAATGAAACAGCTCGTAAGACATAACAGCTATAGACGGTCCTAAGGTAAGAGCGACACAGAAAACAATGCTAGGTATAAGGCAAGTAGCCAAGACCCGGCGAAGAAGCGCGCAAGAACCCCGAAAAAAGAAAAACAAATGGTTACAGGTAATGATACCTGGCTTTCCATTTGAGACTCTGAATCTCAAATGGCAGAAAAAAAAGATTTGCGAGTCAGAGCTCGGCTTTCCGTCTGAAACCTGAGTCTCAAATGACAGACAAAAATAAGGTTTTACGGGACAGACCCGGCTTTTCGTCTGAGACTAGAGTCTCAAACGGTAGGAAAAAAAGGTTTGCGGGACGGACCCTGCCTTCCGTCTGAGACCAAAGTCTCAAACGGTAGAAAAAAGAAAGGTTTGTGGGACGGACTCAGTTTTCTGTCTAAGACTAGAGTCTCAAATAGCAGAAAAAAGAAAGGTTTGTAGGACGGACCTGGATTTTCGTCTGAGACCGGAGTCTCAAACGGCAGAAAAAAGAAAGGTTTGCGGGATGGACCCGACTTTCCATCTGAGACCCTGAATCTCAAACGGCAGACGAAAAGATCTGAGGGTGCTGAACGATACCGACTTGCCCTCTCCGTCGAGTCTCAGAAGGCTGAATCTCTACAGACAAAGAAAAAAGGAAAAATACAGACACGGGACTACACCGGCCTATCCGCCGAGACGCATCTCTACGGCCAAAACAAAAAAGGGGTTACGGGGATGGGCCCGACTTCCGTCGAGACTTATCTCTCTACGGACAAAACAAAGGAAAGACTATGGGAAGCCCCAGCTTTCGTCGAGACTCTGAATCTCTATGGATAAAAGAAAAGGGGAGGCTTCAGAAGAGTAACGAAAGGAAAAAAACTTTTGCCAAATTGTAGGAAATGGTGCGGGCTTGGTAGCGCGGCTTTCCGTCAACACTTATCTCTCTATGGCTATGGAAATAAAAGAAAGGTGCGTGACGGACCCAGCCTCTGTCGAGACTCTGAATCTCTACGCTTAGAAAGAAAAGGGGAGGGGAGATGAAGCGCGACCTTTCTGTGCGAGGGTGAACTCGGGCGATAAGGGAGGTCATGTGCGGGACGATACGTGACTTTATCGACGAGCTGGAGCTCGAACGGCGGTGGATGCGGGACGAAGCCGACTTATACCGACGTAACTGACTCGATAAATGGGGGATGCGGTGACAAAGACCGACTTACACAATGACGCGGTGACAAAGATCAACTTACACAGCTTGCTATGAGAATACCGGAGGACAATCATCTAGGAACATCGAGCCGTGGCTCGATGGCGAAAGAACCCGGAACTTTCTGGGAATTTCGAGCGAACAGAACATGAAGGGCAAAGGTGCGGGACCTAACTAAAAATTTGACTAAATCTTGGCCCAACGACTAAAAAACACGGGATGATCAACGGAGGGTCCCAGGAAGAAAGAGGTGGGGGTTGGTAAAAACCTGGCTCTTACAAAAGCGAGGAAGTTGGACAAACAGCCCAACGACCGCGAAAGATTCGGGATAACCCCAGAGGGGTCCCAAAATAAAAAGAACAAGGCACAGGTTGAATGAGACCAGATCCTAGACGTAAAAGGGAGAAGTCAAGTCCGAAACCTAACAACTCGGAGGTTCGAGACATCCCCGGGAGATCTCAAAAAAAGAAGGAGGTATGGGTTTATGGAACCCAACCCAAAGAAACGACAAAAGGGGTTAGGCAACGGCCTAACAGCGTCGAACATGAGAGATCCCATGGGGGGTCCCGAGAAAAAAAAAGTGAGGTTTGGGTAGTGAAACCCACCTCAAAAAAGAAAAATGACGAAAGCTAGGCGACGGCCTAATGATGTCAAACCCGAGACAACCCACGGAGGGTCTTAGGAAAGAGAAAGAGACACGAGTTGAGAAACCCGACCAAAAGAAACGATGACAGTTAGGCAACGGCCTAACGACGTCAAAATTGAGAAAACCCACGAAGGTTCCTGGGAAAGAGAAAGAGGAATGGGTAGAGACCCGACCAAAAGAAACGATGACGATTAGCCAACGGCCTAACGACGTCAAACTGGAAAAACCCACGGGAGGTCTTGAGAAAGAGAAAGAGGCACTGGTTGAGACTCGGCCAAAAGAAACGATGACAGTTAGGCAATGGTCTAACGACGTTAAAATTGGGAAAACCCACAGAGGGTCCCGAGAAAGAGAAAGAGACACGGGTTGAGAAACTCGGCCAAAAGAAAGAAAAGAAAGAAAAGAGCTACTCTAATCAATCAAAAGTAAACAAAAAAAAACATATAACCTAAGAGTGTGTTTGTCCTAAAGGGAGAGTTCTAAGCTTAACTAAATGCATGTGAACAGGCTTGGTAATCCAGTATTCGGGTACCTTCTGAATAGGAATCAAGAATATGCCTCCCCGACCAAGTAGTACCTGGCCAGGTCAAATAGTATGCAGTGATCATTTTTGCTAGTATCCAAAGGGGTATACAGCCAGAAGGCTTGCTAACATCGCCCATATAGCTCCGAGACAATTTAAAACAACCACCAAAGTGAAGGGTAAGGAAGCATTTGTTTTATTTTATTTTTTCCTTTTTTCTTTTATTTTGAAAAGTACCCAATGAAAAAGGGAAGAAAGGAGATGAAAAACCAATGCATGCAATGCTAACACTGATGATAAATTTAAGACAAGAACAGTTGAAACATTTTTTAAGTTTGGCTCACTTTTGAAAATAATCCCCAGTGGAGTCACCACTGTGAGGAAGTCCGCCCTCTATCTCCTCCTCTTTTTCTCTTCCCCCGTCCCTCACTCAAACGAGGAGTGTATGCGGAACGAACCACGAGAAGAAAAAGAAAATAGGGGTTTCCCCCCAAATGCGTCCGTGTTAAAGGACGCACAGTTTTGGAGTCGCCACTTGATTTTCGGATAAACCAAGAAACTAAAAACTTTTAAGATAAACTAGTCCATCCTTACCAGAGTAAATGGTTTGGGAGCTAAGGTACGAAAGGGAAAGGTGTTAGGCACCCCTCTCGCCCGATCTGAAGATCGGCTTCTACTTAACCGTTCTGTTTTGTTCTTATCTTAAATTTATCAAAAGAAACACATACAGAAAGGGGGTTGAAGAGAGAACATTAAAAAAAGAAAACAAGGAAATAAAATCTAGCCTAAAACTAAGTCTTTCTACACATACTTACACTTTAGGCATGTTAAAAGGGGGTGATGGCAGCATATCAGTGCAGTCATGCATATAAGACATACTGTTAAAACATAAAACACAGAAAATGGTACTGGAAAGCCATTGGTTTTCAAATAGAGGTGGCGCAAACCACCTCATAACTGGCGTGCGCCATTTCGACAGGGCGTGCGCCACTTTTGACCCATCTGGAGATGTCGCACGCCACTATGGAACAGTGGGCTCATCATTCAGAGGCTTAAAAAGGGCTACTATTTTGAGAAAAATAGTGTGCTGTCGTGTGCATGTATGTTTTTATATGAAGAGAAAAATGAAAAGGAAAATGAAAAGAAAGCATTATATGCGATTCTAAAAATAAAAGGAAAGACTAAAAGGAGGAAAAGAAAGCTAACATGCGGTTCTACCAAAGGAATACATGCTTGAATGGCTAATTAGAGTAAAAGAAAGAAAATCGGGAAGAAGGAGGTCAATGGCCCCTTTCTCCTATTTTACCGAATAAAAGAAGTTTTTAAAAGAAGAAAGATAGATATTAATAGAAAAAGATGAGGAAATGGAAACTTACCGTATATCCTGTGAGCTAAGTAAAGTTTCAAGCAATTTCCATGACTCGGCTCTTCCTCACGCATAGCACGCCTTCGAGAGTCCTTCTGCACGGTCTTCGAGCCTCCGATGTCCTTCCGAATGCTAAGGTGTCTGAATTTTGGTTCATTTTAGTGAAGTTTTAAGGTTAGCTTAGGCTTAGTTTATTAATTTGGTAAAGGTTCGAGTTGAATATAAATCGGGAGTCGGGATGAGGGTTCAATTCTGCAGAGGTTTGATGCTCTTCAGAATTGGGGATCTCTCATTTTTGAGGTGGGAAGGAGTCCTATTTATAGATTTTTCGAGCGAGAAGCTGACTTAGTGTCGAAGGCTCCTCTCAAGTGTCGTGCGCCATGTGGGAGGTGGCGTGCGTCCCTTTGAGGTGGCGCAGCACCAAGTTTAAGGCAGTTTAGGGGTCTGACATGGTTTTGGCTAGTGGCCTGAAAAGGAAATGGAGCGACGCTAGCAATTGAATTTTGAGGTGGCGTGGGTGTCCTTGGAAGGAAGTGGTGTGCGCCACTTAGAGGTGGCGCAGCGCTAGGTGGTTGCACCAAGGGATATTTTTTATATTTTGGGTGTTTTGGGTTGTTTTGGGGTGTTTTGGGTTGCATTAGAAGTACTTCTCGGGCTCTCGGACTCGCATGGAAGTTCCTTTGGCACGACTAACGTACATTTCATCATCGGAAAGTCAGGTGGGAAATGGCCGATGTTCGGTTTAGTCAAAAATAGGGTGTCTACAGGTAAATAATTCAAAAAATAAAAATAAAACATGAACTACATTTAACTTGATCCCTTTTTGGGTACGTAGGCAGCTTGAAATTTATTTAAAGTTTAGTTATTATTATTATTAAAAAAATATAGTCCTCTTTGCTTAGTTCTTAATGGAAGTTGTAAGTTGTTTTAATTAAAAGAAAAGAGAAAAAAAAGTTCATTTCTTTATAAATAAAGCAGCTGCTACATGACAAAAGTCTAAAAAAAAAGAAGTTAAGGAATAACTTTGAAATCTATCAACTCTTTGCAAGTGGCTTCCAGCAGCTCCCTTATCTTTTCTAAATATTCAGCATCGGTATCACTCTGAATTGGAGTACTTTCAATAGTGAAAATATTATCCCTGAGGCTTGAAACATTAGCTTCTAATTTGAACACTTCTTCCTCTTGCTTAAGAAGCAGTGATGTAGATTCCTTCTTCTCAGCATTCAAAATTTCCAGCTCATTCTTCAATTGGATTTCCCTCGAATCAATTTTAGCAAGTTTTCTTTGAAGAATTTGAGTCTCCTTATGCTTTTCACCTTCTTTGGCTTCAACACTGACGAATGTTAGCATCCATCAGCAATTGTGTCTGCGACTTTCTAAACATTTTCTCTGCAGAAGAAGGTCGAGTAGAATTGTAGAACCGCATGTTCTGAAAAAATCCATCAAGGGAGATTTTTAATACTGGGAGGTCAATCACATTGCTCTTGTCCATCTCTTCGAGAACTTCTTTTTTCTTCTTCTTCAATGGTGTCAAGTTATTTTTGAGATGCGGGCATAACATATTTAACAAATTTAATATTACATGCAGAGCTTAAGAATGAGAGTTCTCTAGTATATCCAAACCCAACTCGATCAGATTTTACCTTTTTCATATTCAATATATCATCTAGCGCCTTTGAACCTTTTTTTCATCTTCTTAAGAGTAGAATTAGTAGCCTCAAGATCAAACTCTAATTTTAAGATTCTACTCTCAATAGATCTCTTTGACTCAATTAAGTCATTTATTTCCTTTTTAAAACATAACAATTTTTTAGATATTTTTTTTCCTTGCGTTGTCAGTTGACTTACCTATTTTAGAGATTCAGAAAACTCTATTTTTAGACTTTCTTTCTCTTTTTATAAACTTTTAATTTTCACAAATAGTCTAGAATAAGCTTTAGACATTTTAAGACTTTCTTCATACAGCTTGTCATAAGCCGATTGAAGAGTATCTTCTTCAGAATTTGTGTCAATCTCATCTTTTATAAAATCACATTCCAAGTCACCACTTTCAACTTTATCATATGAATCAATATGAGAAAGATCACTAGTATTGATAGACGATATAAAAATAATAAAATTTCTATCATCATTATCAAGTTCACTATTGTCGCTCTCATTACTGTCCTATTCACTATCATCCCAAGTCGCTTTGAGAATTTTACCTTTTTTTTTCTTTTTTGTTAAGGCAGTTCTGTGTTACCATACCCTTTGTATTCAAAATACTAAATATTATGGGAATAAATTTTGACAATTGTTTTTTGAATTTAGAACCATTCTTACTTTTGTCACTAACTTTTTCAGTATTATCCAAGTAGTTAGGTTTTTTATTCATAATAAATTTTTAAAATTTTTCCATATAAAAATTCATAACTTCAGAATTAAACTCCATAGCATCATCTGAAGTTTCAACGCATTTTTTTAAAGATTTTAACTCAAGACTTTTGGTCTTCCTTGGTTGACGTAAACCTGATTCAAAAGTGTGAAGATTTCCTACCAATTGTTCTACCAATAAAGAATTAATATATTTGCTTTCTTCAACGGCACTAACCTTTGGTTGGAATCTTTCAGGTAGTGACTGTAAAAAATTTCTAACAATACGAGATTTATGTATTTTTTCTCTAAGATTAAAATTGAAATTCACAATGTCACTTAGTTTTGCATAAAAAGTATCAAATGTCTCATCATCTTCCAATCTTAAAGTTTCAAAACTAGTTGTGAGTCTTTAAAATTTTGCACGTTTGACATAAGTAATTCCTTCATGAATGACTTGAAGAATATCTCATGCTTCTTTAGCAGCTTCATATGTACAGATTTGTCTAAACACATCTGGTGTGACACCACTAAATATGGAATTAATAGCTTTGTTATTCCAGCCAATCTCTTCAAAGTCTCTTTTTCATTATTCTATAGGTTTATGAATTAACTCAGTTTTAAATCTTATAGTGGGTGGGGTATAGCCCTTAACAATAAACATTCAAACTCTTTTATCAACATATTTTAGAAATGCTCTCATACGAGCTTTCCAATAAGAGTAATTACTACCATCAAATATTGGTGGTCAGATTGTTGAACTACCTTCTCTCAACAATTCCATGATTGAGATTGGTTATAAAAATTACTTTTAAAAATAAAATAATTTGCTCTGATACTAATTAAAATAACGTGATTTTAATCCAGGTTTGAAATCGTGTTCCAAACTATTCTCAGATGTAATTTTCTAAGCGAAAATAAAAATAGAAAAGAAAAGATAAACAATCATACACCAAGAGACACAAGATTTTTATGTGAAAGACCTCAATGCGGGTAAAAGTCACAGGGCCAGTCCAGGTTTGGTAAATCAAGTACTATCAACTTTGAACAATTACAAGAACCAACTTAACAACTTCTGCTGAATTCACAATCAAGACGACTTAAGTTGAACTTGCTGAATCCACGTGCACTGTTCCCTGCGCTTCTTCACCACAGTATTGAATCCACAATACTACCCACTGATGAAATCCACCGAAGGTTACCTAAGAAATCCACCAAAGGTATTATTAAGAATACACCTAAGAAAGCCAAAGTTTGTGGCTTTGAATTTGAGTTTCGAGACTTGAGAGAATGTCGTTGACGTATATGACTTGAAGGTAAGAACCTCTTCTGAATTCTCTCAGTATCAAAACATGTATGCTTCATGAGATATATATAGAGAAGTAACAAAATGTCCAAGCAGTGTTTCAATTAAAGTGGACTGCCTAGACACCGCTCGAGCGAACTTGTGACCTCTTGAGCGAACTGATAGCAGATAATTTATCTGTTTTGGCTCCGAACATTCTTCGTTGAGTTGTACCTTGATACTTTAAAATTTGTGCTAGCGAAACTATTTAGGCTAAAAGGAGTTTTAATCCTAATAGGACCTAACTTTAATCTACCAAAGCAAATATAACTCAAAAGAGTTTTACAACCAAACAACATCCTTAACAATTATTATTAACAAATGAGTTTATCTAAATAAGGAGTTTATTCTTAACAAAAGAGTTTATCCTTTAGGAATATTACAACTTTTAAGGATAAAACCATAATCTATATGGAATTTCATCTTCTCGGAATTGTCAAATTGAACTAGAACTCTTAAGATTTTACAAAAAGTTAAAGAAGAAAATTGGTATGAAATATAAATTTTTGAAAACATAATTGGCATAGAATCTATCTATTATTGATATTTTCTAATTGGTTTAGAAGAAAGATAATTGGTATGGAATCTATAATTGGTTTGGGAGATATATTATTATTGATAATTTTTAATTGGTATGAATATTGAAGGCAAAGTAAGAGTTATTTCAAAATTAGTAGATTTATTTTTAACATAAATTGAAGTGTAATTAGTTTAGACTAATCACGTAATGACATGTGTAAGACTTCAGAAATTTTAAAAATTGTATTAGAACTTTGGAGCTAAAAAACAAAGCTTTTGTTTTGATATAATATAATAGATAGATACGGTC
>JAUTBS010371070.1:0-10423 GCA_032361285.1 Aequorea victoria | reverse complement strand
TTGATCAATATGCATAATAAGAATATATAGTTTCAGATATGAAATCACATAAAAAAAAAGGATGGGGTTACATGGCATTAGTCACACAAATAGATCAAACAATAGCAGAGAGAGCCTTCAGCTTTACTCCACAAAGGTGAAAGCTAACCGGGGAAAAAAAAGAAAAGAAAAACCAAAAGGATCTTGACAGGAATACACAACATAACAGCTATTTCAGGGGACCACAGTCCACAATCACACAAAGATATCACAACAGTGATTTGGCTCTAATTTTCAGAATTTAGTATCAGGAATTTTTTTTTTTCAGATTGTAGTATCAGAAAAAAAAATCTTCAATTTGTCTCACAGAAAATGCATAAATGCAATATATATATATATATATATATTTTTTTTTTTGTTAGAAATTAATATGGTCAAAGAGAATGTATATTCTTTCAATAAGTTACAACGTACATAAAAAAAAAAGAAGTTACAATGTACACGTATAAAACAAAAAAAACCCATCAAAAGACAACAGCTAGGAGGATTTCCATAATGGATTGAAGAGCTATGGAAATGGAGGATAGAAGAGACAAGAATGATCTCCCAATCTGAAATCTTCAGAAAAGGAATGCCTTTGTGAGGGCTTTTTGTGTTGTCAGCTCGTCCCAAGTCTCCTAGGTCTCCTTTGTCACTGGTGCGATTGAAAACAATGTTAGAGATCTTGTTAGAGAAAGCAACATGGCCTCTTCCTCCTTTATCTTGTCTAACGAATGCAAAACAAGAGTAGCCAGCAATGTATGTAAAATAACCCTATTTTTTATTTTTTCCTCATCTCGTGACCTTACTTGAGCCGTGCTATGGCTAACTTGGGCTCGACTCGTTTATCAACGAGTCCATATCGTTTATTTACTTAACAAATCGAGTTTGAACGAGCCATTACCGAGTCGAGCCTTGAGCTGTTCATGAACTACTCGATTCATTTGCAGCCCTAGGGTGGAGTGGGGTGAAGTGGCTTCAGGTGGTAGCAGGGGGAGTAGAAAAACATAGGGGAGACTAGTGAAGAGAGAGAAAAACATAAGAGGAGAAGGGAGAGAGAAAAATATAAGGGAAGTGGGGTAGCAATGGTGGTTGGCGATGGTTCAATAATGAGAAGAACTGGACTTGGGGGTGGCAATGAGAGGACGCGAGTGGAACGGTCATGACAGAGGAGAAAAGAGAGTGGGGATAGAGGAGAGAAGGGTTTTAAGTGTTATTGGCCATGGGAAAAGAGAAAGAGGAAGAGAGAGATGTTGTAAGGCCATGTGGATTCTAGTATCTGTGAAAGGCATTTTTGGTATTTTAATAACTACATTTGTTGACATCACCTGATTTTGTTAAGCTTTTTGATGGTCATATGATAGAAGGGGTATTGTGTACTGTTATTTGACAAAAAAGCAAGGGAGGGCAATGTAATTTTAGCAACCACAAGGAAGGTTCCTCCATTTGTTAGAAACCTTAGGGGAGGTCAGTGTAATTAGTCTTTTTAATGCCATTTGCCTTATTTTTTTGCGGCTTCAACAATAGCGATCTATTGTTTCTTATTCTTTCTATTTGTCTGTTTTGGACAATTTCGTTCTTCTGTTGTGAAACAAATTTTCCGTGTGCTAGACTTTCTTTTGTGTCAGGGATTATTTTTTGTAGTAATTTGGAGTTCTAGTGTCTATCGATATATCTTCTTGTATTTCTCAGTTTGATTAAAATGCTTCTAGATTAATTGCTGATTTTCCTGTTACTATGATAGTCATCACATTTTGTAATGGGAATAAAATTGATTTAGTATTAAAAATGAATTTTATTGATATGCATACTGAATATCATTACTAAGGCTGCTGTAATTGTAATATAAAAATTGTATTCTTCTTCACATCTTCAAAATAGACCAACCTTGAATTGTGCTTTCATTTTCAAAGATATAAACCTGCCTGGATTGAGCAAGAACAAACAAATATTTATTAGCAAGGGATTATGTTGGTTTGGTGATAATATTTTCAAAGAAGGGGAATGTCAAAGAGGAGGTTTGTCCAGCTAGGTTGGAACATGTTTGATTTGGTCGATGTTGGAGATTGATTGGTTAGTGGTTGTGGTGGAGAGGAGAGTGAAGCTTTGGCAATGGTTGACACTGAGAGAGTATGAGGTGGAATGGGTTGGTATGATGATGCGAGTGGCGTCTCATAAAAAGGGTGGTTAATTTTTTTTCGGGGTAGATTGAGTGGTAAGTTGAGATGGGTGGACGTTCGGCGAGTAATAAACAAAGGGCCCAGTTCATTGTTGAAGTTGAAGTGTGCGGGTTGAGGAATAAGAGTATTATTTATATTCCCGAGGAGGGTCAAGGGAAGGGATGGGTTGGTATCTTGATGGCTTTGGTTGAGATGGGCCACAAGTGTGGATGTAAGGTTTGCCGAATTGGTTTGGACAAGGCGAACAAGGAATGTATTAGGCAGAAAAGTGATTTTAAAGTGCCATGATCGATGTTTGGTGAGGTGATGGATAACTTACAATAGGGTTTGGTGCTTTTCTTTGGAGACTCGTACTTACCGTAGGGTGATTTTTTTAACAGTCAAGTTCGAGATGTAGATATTTGTGATTCCTATTTCAGTTGTTTCGATTCCAATGAAGAAAATTTCAGAGAGTTGTGGATGCTGGAGTCACGTTGAAAGCAAGGAAAGGCAAGAGTTTGCTGGTGATGTGTACAGAAGAAAAGTGGTGAATGATTCTCATGAAGGAGGTGCACGTGGGAGTGGTTATGGTGATAACAAGGGGATACAACATGTGGGACTAATGATTCTTCTGGACGTGTTTTGAATTTCAAAACTCTTTATTCTATATGGGATACAACTCACAGGGGTAGGTGGAGTGTCCATATTGAGCCACATGGTGCATTTCCTTAAGAGTGTGAATCTCAAGTTGATTCCATATTAGTTTGACGCTTAATAGGTCTCTTTGTGGTGGGTTGGTTGAACGGGAATTCCATTTCAGTAGTTATTCTAATAGTGGGCCTGCTTGAGCCCATGTCGAGGATAAAAGAGCCGTGCTGGGTCGAGCCCTTTGTTGTGGGATTTGTAGGCCTGATCAGCTGGTTTGGATGTGAGATATTCAGAAAGGACCAATTTACCTTCTGAAAACATTTCTCTTTTTGTACGGATTGAGATTGTTTTGATCAACAACTTGGAAAGTCAGACTATGTGAGTTTAGCCTTTCGAGCGTAGAGGGAAGTTCGGTCGAGTGAAGTGGTGGAATGCAATGTTGATAGGAAAGACAAAGAACTTCAAGCACTGTGGAGGTATGTTTTGAAAGCAAAAGAATGTCTGTCTTTCAGGATAGCAGGGGTAATTATGGTCCAATAGTAATTTTAGGGGAGAATGAAGATTCAAAATCAAAATCGGTGGGGGATAAAAATGATGGGTGAAGTAGTGAAGGAGGGGTGATGTATTCGGCATTAGAGACTTTTGAATTTTTTTAAAACTAAAAGGATCTAAAGTAAATAAAATGTTATCTATTTCGATATAAGTATAAATCTTAGAATTAAAACTAAACAACAAAACCGTAGAGTCTTTCCTTAAACAAAAAAACCCAACCCATCGATCAGATTATGTCTCCCTAGGGTTGTTTCCGAAACCCACAACCCTAATGAACGAAGCCAGTTTCATCAAGGATCATCAACGATTGTCAAAGCTCGTCGAAGCCCATTGAGACCAGCATCAATAACAACAATTGTCGAAGCCGCCGGCGACCAACAACGATCATCGATTCTTGTAAGTTCTCTCCAGCTTCTCTTTCATTTTCATCCCTCTTTCTTTGCTTGGAGACCTATTATCCTCCCTCTTTCTAATTTTGTCGATGCAGTGTGTGTTTTTTTTAAAATCTTGTTGGTTTCTGTAAGTTCTCTCCATTTTTTTTAATCCTACTTTTCTCCCTCTTTTGTCTTTCTAATTTCTTGTCTTCTTGGATTGATTTAAGTTGATTTCTCGGTAAATCAAGAAAGGCAATTAAACCCTTAAAGCTTATCTCAGTTTGAAGGTAAGTCATTTCTCGGAAAATCTTATGCATAGCTCACCACAAGAATATGTGGCTTCACACTCAATCCGTGTTGCTGCTTAATTATGAGGAACAATTCTTCCTCTAAAGCTTTCACGTGATCTAAATTGTAAACAAACTGTTTAAATTTAAAACATTAGTTCTGAATGCATAAAGGACGTCTTGCACGTGTATTGTTCTGACTATGCTGCTGTAACCCTCACTACCTAGAATAACACTGTTATATAGATAAGATTAGATTAGTCATACAAATGAGAAAAGACAATAAGCAAGCCCAAATGACTATGATATAGCTAATTTGTATTTGTTTATGTTTTATTGTATATAGTTTAAATTCATTTTGTTATTTTTTACAGAAAAATGAGTTCATCAGGCAGTATTGGTTCTACTTCAAGTTCCCTTTCTATTGATCAAGATGACTATGCCCCCCCTTGGAATTATGTTATAAAATTAGTTAAAAGGGGAGAAGGAGGAAGTGGTAACACCAAATTTCGATGTAATTATTATAATATTGAATTCCAAGGATCATACTTTAAAGTTAAAGAACATCTCTTGCAAATCAAAAATCAGGGAATCAGAGTGTGCAATGTTGTGAAGAACAAGCATGATATTCTTTCTGAAATACGAAAGATAGATGAAGAAGTTGAGAACCGAAAAAAGATTTCTAAGCCTAAAAAAGTTCCTTTGCCGCCTTCGTCTTCTCAAGTTATGGCGAGCAATACATGGGCCGGGGATGTTGAAGGATTTAGATTAGAAGGATTTGAGCCAAGAAAAAGAAAGGCGATTGGAAATAGTCCTTTAGAGATGGCCCTAAATCAAGGTGCGCGAGAACATTTGCATTCGTTGATTGCTCACATGTTCTACTCAGCTGGTTGGCCTTTTCATTTGGTTAGGAACCCATACTTCGTGAGTGCTTTTCAGTATGCTGCTGAGCATCAAATAACTGGGTATGTAGCTCCCGGTTATAACTTGTTGCACTGCAAAAAGAAAGGGCAAACAATGAAAGATTGTTGGAGCCATCGAAAAAAATCATGGAATGATAAGTGTTTAAGTGTGGCTGCCGATAGATGCATTGTTTAGAAAGTTTTGAAGATTATGACTCCCAAGTTGATAGAGGAGTAATGGTTCTAATGGTTTGGTGGTTGGCACATGAGTCAGCTACAACTATGCTCCAATCTTTAGCACTGTAGTTACTTGGCCAACCCTATTCCTTTTCATGTTGTGAAATTCTCTTTCATTCACTCCATGAAAAGAAACAAAATGACAGCGCAACAACGATGTGATGATTTGGTCTTTGTGTACTACAATATTCGTGTACTATCAAGGAGAAATCCACAATATAGAGAAGGGGAGACTATGTTGTGGGACATTGGTGGAGATGCCTGTGATTCAATGGAGGGTACTGGTTTACTTGAAATTGCAAATCTTTCATTTGATGAACCAGAATTGTCCAAAGATAAAGTTGATGAAATTGAAGATTGTTAACTTCTTAATACTTTTTCTTTATGTTTAACTATCTTTGTTTGTGGCTTCTACATTGAATGTACTCGTATTTTTTATTTTGGTATGTTGATGTACTATATGCTTGATTTTAGCAACTAATGTTAATAATTTCTTTTGTGATCTAACATCTATTCCTTTTTGTATTAGTTTTGTATTTGACATATATACTATGCAATACTAAAAAGATACAAAAAACTAAATTTATTGACGTACCTCAGCCATATCCGTACTATTATTAATCAAATGACACGAGTTTCAAAATCCTCGTGATGAAATTCTCTTTATTTTTTAGATTTTGTCGTACCGCCATACTTGTAAAGTACCCATATCGCGTACCCGCACCCGTGCTTCATAGGCTGACAATTAGCTGTAATGCAATGGATGATGTAATTTTACCAGATAATTCTGATTTGCAGTCGACAAGAAGAGGCTAGGAAGGTGATATAAGGTCAATTAAAGAGGATTTCATCACGAGAATTTTGAAACTCGTGTCATTTGACTATAATAGTAATGGCTTATTTTTTCCTCAAGAAATTAGACTAAGTTAGCTGGTAATTACAAGGCATTTTCAATCACTACTGATAAAGGAGGGGGTTTGAGAAGATCAGATTGATCGTGGTAAAGATGGTGAAGGAATTGAGAGTGAAAGGGTGGAGGATAAGTTGGACAAGAAAAGAGGGTGTAAATCATATTGAAAGGAGGAGCTTAAAAGGCTTTAATGTTCAATTAACTATGATTTACCGATGGTGGGAAGACCGTACAGGGTCAGTGAGGGAAAAAGAATTCAGTTATTGCATATTTTTTGTCTGTTTTCAAAGATGAGTTTAGGGTCAAGCAGCCAAATATCACATTAGCAGTTGTTATTTGAATGTCTAGAGGAGACAAATGGAAATCAACGTGAGAGGAACCGAAAATATCTTATACGAAATTGGCACAATTTTGATGTCTTTTTGGTTAGTTTGTTCTTGTGGTTTGTTGTTGGGTTCTCAATTTTTCTTTGTACTTTTTTCTTGTTTTCTTTTTTCCCCTCCTTTTATTTTCGGTTGTATTAAGGTTGTGCCCCCTTGGTATGTTCTCTAATATAATTCTTTTGTTGCTAATGAAAAAAAGAACAGATTGAGTGAGTAGCTATTGAACAGTTCTCTTTGTTGTTGGAGAGGGAAATAACTAATTGTCGAGAAATAAACCAAACACACACAATAGCAAGAAGAATAACCAAGAAATCAAGCATGACACACTGATATACATGCTTCAGCAAAAATGCCTACATACACGGCTCACACTAGATTTTCACTATATTTTGAATGAAAAGAAGATACAACAACGACGGCCACAATATATAAACTAGGGTTTACATCAACATATTACCTTAATACCTGCCTACATACGCGGATCACACTAGAGTTTCACTATATTCTGAATGAAGAGAAGATACAAACAATGGCTACTAGGGTAGTCCACAATATATAGACTAGGGTTTACATCAACATATTACTTTAATGCCCTTAGTACTAATTGCTTCAGGGCCCAGCCCCCGAACCCCCACCTTCGAACAAGAAGCCTCCCCCCTACAACCCACTATCAACTCACTGCGGAGTTGAATTGCAAAGTCGTGGGTCTAGACACCAGTGGGCCTTGAGCCGCTTCACCAACCCCACAATATAACACGTGAAGAATGATTACATAACCATCGGTACCCCAATTCAAACATAAAAAGTGCTAGTGTGAGGCTTCATCCCATCTTCTAAGCATGAAAACCAACAGAAGCTAAACATGTCTTCAACTTCTCCATAATAACCACTTTAATGAAAACATATCAGTAGGATTATCTTTCGTGTGAATCTTCTCCAAAGTGAACTGTCCATCCTCCAAAAGTGAGCAAACTTGATATCTATTTATTTGCTTCTCGAATGAAAGGCTGAATTCTTTATAAGATGAATTGCACTCTAATTGTTGCAACAACCGACAATTGTCTTGCCCTTTACCCAACTTTTTCATGAAATTCGTCAACCAAACAATTTCCTTGCATGCCTCTGTGGTTGCTACATACTCTTCCTCTGTCGTGAAGATGATTACAATTTTATTTTTCAACCGAGAGACCCAAGTGATTCTTCCACTACCCAAAGTAAACACATAATCTGTAGTGTTTTTCCTGCTGTCAATGTCCCCTTCCAAGTCTGAATCCACATAACCCTGCAAGCGAATATGTAAGCAATTATAAGTAAAGCAATATATGTAGTACCTCTGAGATAACTCAAAATCCACTTGACAACTTTCTAATGCTTTTTGCCTAGATTTTTCATAAATATGGTAACAAGTTCTAGTGCATAAGTAATGTCTAGTCTTGTGCAGGTTATAACATGCATCAAGCTGCTTACGACTGAAGCGCAAGGCACTCTTGCCATGTGTTTCTGCTCTTCCTCTGTGAATGCTCTTTGTTCCTCTGTGAATGCTCTTTGCATACATAGGATTCGGTTTGCAGGACCCAAATCCTTCATTGCAATTTCTTGGACAACTTTGCCTTGCGATTAGAGATTTCATCCATGTTTGATCCTACAATCTATATCCATGGCTATCAACACCATAGACAGTGCGGTATTCGTTCTTAGGGATTTACGTTCATTTATCACCCAATCATCTTTGGACATAGTTTCTAGTTTCTTCTCGAATAGAGGTAGATATATATCTTTTCGTTACAACACGTCTTCGATTTTCATCTTCCATAAAGCGAAGTTGAACCATTGAGCCTTTTGATCTTGATTTTTCATTCTTCTACCATTGCGCAATATTTGATCTCCAACTATGAGCTCTGATACTAGTTGATGAGAAATAAACTAAACACGCACACATTAGAGAGAAGAATAATCAAGAAATCAAACACTTACACATCGATATACATGGTTCAACAAGAGTGACTACGTCCACGGCTCACACTAGGGTTTCACTATATTCTGACTTGTGCTTCGGCTAAGAACCTGGCATTTATTTGCTTACATGAGTTTGTTCCTCTGGAGTAGAGGATATTTGCGAATTGGAAATTTTGATTTGCTATTAAAATTGTTTGGTTCCAATCCTCTAAAGCTATCATGTGGCCATCTTCCTCAAATAGCTTGTAGTCGCAAACATAACAAGTGAGCTCTTTATCCATTTTTTTAGTTGATGTTGGTGCCTGCGATAGTTTTCTTTTTTAATTGGGCATTATTTGTTTACTCTTTCATCCCATGCTCGACTTCAATTCATGTCACTCGTGGTTATGATAATATTGGTTAAGATTTTTTGATAATTATTCCTTTCACATTGCTTTTGTAATGTAGAATGAGAACAACTACACCAAGTTCTTTATTACTAAATAGCTTATAATATCACTCGAAATCAGAGTGACTTGCTTTTGTCTCCAAGTTTCCTTGGAAGCATGGACATGTTGGATTGGATGCCCTTGCCTTGGCTAACACGGCTCGTGAGCTAGACGCCTTTTTTGTTTTGGGTAAATTACAAATACTTACTTTGAGGTTTTAGTAAATCACATTCAACCACTTGTGGTTTCAAAAATTACAAATTCCCTCTTTTCAGAGTTTCTCTTAATTGTGTTTATAGGAAAAATAAAATTATCTTATTATCCTTCAATACTAAGATAAATCACCTTGTTACTCTCTTCTTCCTCTCTCACATGACCCTATACCAGAAACCCTTCTACATCCCATCTTCCGTGGCAAGTAGCCTGGCCAGCCTCCACCTTCATGAAACCATCCCTTCTCGCCTCTCTTCCTCTATGTTCTCGCACCTATTTCCTTTTCCTCCATGGCACGGACCATACATCCTCATCACCCCCTCCAACTCCCTCTTCCAGTTGCAGGATCCTCCTACTGGGGTGACGAATCCCCTTCCGAACCTCGCTCCCGCGCTCCGAAGTAAGAATCTTGTAAGAACATCGCTCCCAATTAGGATATAACCTCTCAAACATATAAATCCCAAAGAAACAAAAGAAAATGTACGAAATAAGAGAAATCTTATAGCATCCTTAAGATTATAGAATAAAGTTAAATCAAATGTATAATAGTACTTCATATTTACATAATGTATATTTATATTTACAAATAATAATTTGTATTGGACACTAATCTACAGTATTTATTCATATTTTAACTTATATTATAACTAAGTAAAAATACATTTCTTAGAATATATAAAATATAGGGCAAACTTCTCTTTCACCCCCTGTGGTTTGGCCTATGTGCACATTACTCCCTGTCGTTTATTAATTACTTAACTCCCTATCCTGGGTGGACTGAAGTGCATCGTTATGACCATAATTCCCTCTTCTTCTTCCCTTCTAAACTAACATCACACAAACACACATATATATAGTCACATATATATACAAATATAATGCCCTCTTCTTCTTCTTTCCTCTTCTTACCTCATCTTTATCTACCCAAATCCCTGCTGCATTTTTAATAGTCTATCAATAATTTTTTCAGTTCATATCCATAAACAATTACACACACGCGCACGAGGAACCCCTATTTGCAGCCAATCCATTCACAAACACAAATCCATTCACAAATTTACCAATCACCGAATTTACCAAACCCTAATCATCCATAGAGTATACATGCAATTGGGGAAAGGAAAGAAGAATGCAATATGTTGTGTTTACATTGGATTCCCCAGAGTAGTTAAATTAAAGCTCAGTTGATGAGAGTTTTCCGTCAAAACTCAACAAATTTCTTTTCTTATCCAAAGTTTTCTCATCAAGTAAACAGAAGAATTGAGCAAGATCCACTCCACGACAAGAGACTTGAAAAAACTACCTCAAGATCTGGCCGTCATCGCAATTTCCGCCACAAAACAACGCAATGCCTTT
>JAUTBS010370959.1:0-10423 GCA_032361285.1 Aequorea victoria | reverse complement strand
TGATTCGTCTTACGACATCTAACCATCAATGCCAACATCTATGTTGGGGTCATAGAAGGCAAACTCCACATGTACCTTGTTGTTTGCCGCCATATTATCCCCTTCCTCAATCATTTCTTTCGCGTCCTCCAGCTCTTCTAAGTCATTCTCTTCCATATATAGAGTTTCTTCTGCATCCAAAGAGCATAGAAAGTTCCCTTCTGGAGAGGTGGACTTGGTCTGACGGCCCCTTTCGGGCAGATATAGATGTTGGGATCATAGTAGAGTGAAACTGTATGGACATGGTTTATGTTTTGAGGGGGTGGATTCATGTGATTTGGCAATGGATTGGTGGTAACATTAGGCTTATCCGCTGTTGGGGGTGGGATAACTTTGTTATCAATCAAATCTTGGATCCTGTGCCAAACCTTCATACAGTATTCAATGGCGTGCCCAGACATTTGATGGTATTCACAGTATTTTCGAGGGTCCAAATTGGCTGGAGGTGGATTTGGAATAGGTGTTGGTGCGAGGGGAGTTAAGTGCCCTTTCTCCACCAACCTCGAGAATAGCACAAAGAGCGAAACACTTAGTTCGTTGAATACTCTCCGAACAAGTGGGAACGCGAATGGTGGTCGAAAATGCCTGGGCTGAGGGTTGAATGGATGTGGGTTAAATGGCTGAGGGTTAAGAAGGTTTATTTCTGTCGCCCTCGGCACGTTATTGTTAGGCGGATTCGGGTTAGCCTGGTTGGTCGGGATAGCTGTTCTGACCCTGATAGTTCTGTCCCTGATAGTTCAGACTCTGATAGGGATTCTGGATTCTTTACTGACCTGTCTTGACCTCTGTCTTGACCTCTATTCTCTCAATTCCCCCTGTCTATAGGGCATCCTCGATTTGGATTCCCGCATGAAAGAGTTGCTCAAAAGTCATGAGCGGCTGAGTGATGAGGTACTTTCTAAACTGGGGCTGGAAGTTCTTTACCACAATCTGGACATGTTCTTTCTCTGTAGGCCGGTTGGTCATTTTGACTGCTTTAACCCTCCAGCGGGTTAAGAAGTCAACAAAAGCTTCCCAAGGGTTTTGTTTAGTGGTTTCCAACTCATTTATAGTTATGTCCAGCTGGACGTTATAATTATACTGCCCGACAAATGCAGTAGCAATATCTTCCTAAGTTCTGGTTCTAGTGGCTTCCAAGGTTAGAAACTAACGCTGAGCAGTCCCTGAAAGGGACTTGTGGAAGATTTGCGCTTTTAGCTGGTCGTTAATGCCCATGGGAGATAGGGTACCGACATACATCTTTAGGTGAATCCTAGGATCTCTGGTACCGTTAAATTTTTTCCATATCTGGCATCTTGAATTTCTCAGGCAGTTTAGCATCGGGAAATAGACAGAGTCCTTCAACGTCGAGCATGTACTTGTCGACCCCTCTAGTTTTCCTCAACACCTTCTCTAACATGTCAATCTTATCAGACAATAAGGCTTCACAGGCCGATGGTGGGTCTATGACAACAGTAGTAGTAGTAGTAGCAGTGGCAACTGGTTGAGCGACATTAGCAACTGGATGGATATCATTGAAGATAACAGTAGCGGGTCTACCTCCTAGGGGACCTGTGCCGTACTCTTCATCCTCCCAGAGTTGGTTGTTGAGTACTTCATCCCGTGGATTTCTCAGAACATGATTCGGCTGTAGGGCCTAGATCTCTGCTTAACATTGAACTTGGGCTTGAGTCTGTTCCTAGAGCGTGTGGGTCATACTTTCTAAAGCTCGTTGTATCTCTGACATAGTTTGGATCAATGCAACATTCGTATCACCATCTCTTACCATCGTGTTTTCCGAATTGGAGTTTGATCTTTTGAGTGTTCCTCTTGGTAATTGAATCCAGATTGGCGTAACATTAGAGCTTGAATAAGCAATGATAAACCTTAATAGAGAAAAGGATGGGAAGCAAATCATCTTGTAAGACATTACAGCTCGTGATGACCCTTCGAGAAGGGAGAAGCAAAAAAACAATGCTAAATAGCGTGGAACAAGACGGGTAGTCAAGACCCGACGAAAAAGTGCGTAATAATTCAAAAATAGAACAAAAAAGGTTACGGGTGATGATACCTGGCTTAAAACGAAAAAGAATCGTGGAGCCTCGACTCGATGAGAATGAGTCTCAGCTCGATGATAAAGAAACTTAGGATTTCTTTGAAAAATCCTGAGAGAGAGAAACAAAGGTGCGGGTGATTGAACCAGGCTTAAAAAGAAAAAGAATATAGAAACGCTGTATCTTTAAACCTAAGAAGGGGTTGCGGGAGAAACCCAGCTTAGAAGAGCATCGAAACTGCCTCAATGCCTCGAGATTCGCAAAGATCCCAGATATGATATAAAGAAGGTGCGCGCGAGGCCCGAATTTTTGTTCGGGACTGGAGTCTCAAACGGCAAGCGAAAAGAAAAGATTTGCAAGCAAGACCTAAGCTTTCCGTCTGAGACCGTGGTCTCAAACGGCAGACAAAAAAAAGGTTTACGAGCTCGAGCTCGACTTTCCGTCTGAGACCAAAGTCTCAAACGGTAGACGAAAATAAAGATTTGCGAGCCAGACCTCGACTTTTCGTCGAGACCAGAGTCTCAAACGGCAGACGAAAAAAGGTTTGTGATCCGAAGCTCAACTTTTCGTCGAGATTGGAGTCTCAAACGGCATACGAAAATAAAAATTTACGGGCCGAAGTTGGCTTTCCGTTTGAGATCGGGGTCTCAAATGGCAGACAAAAATAAAGTTTTGTGATTCGGATCTCATCTTTCCGTCTGAGACTAGAGTCTCAAACGGCAGATGAAAATATTTAGGCATGCAGGACAATACCGACTTGCCCTATCCATCGAGTCTCAGAAGGCTGAGTCTCTACGGGCAAAGAAAAAAGAAAAAATACGGGCACGGGACGATATCGGCCTATTCGTCGAGACATATCTCTACGGCCAAAGAAAAAAAGGTTTGCGAGAGGAGCTCGGCTTGTCCGCTGAGACTCTGAATCTCAAATGGCAGACGAAAATCCGAGGGTGCGGGATGATACCAACTTGCACTCTCCGTCGAGTCTCAAAAGGTTGAGTCTCTACGGGCAAAGAAAAAAAGATAAATATGGGCATATGATGATACCGGCTTATTCGTCGAGATGTATCTCTACAGCCAAAGAAAAAAAGATTTGCGAGAGGAGCCCCATTTTCCATTTGAGACCCTGAATCTCAAGCGGCAGATGAAAAGATCCGAGAGTGCGGGACGATACCGACTTGCCCTTTCCATCGAGTCTCAGAAGGCTGAGTCTCTACAAGCGAAAAAGAAATGAAAAATACGGGCACGGGACGATAGTGGCCTATCCGTCGAGACGTATCTCTATGGCCAAAGAAAAAAATGTTTGCAAGAAGAGCCTAGCTTGTCCGCTGAAACTCTGAATCTCAAACGGCAGACAAAAAGATCCGAGGGTGCAGGACGATACCGACTTTCCCTCTCCGTTGAGTCTCAAAAGAATGAGTCTCTACGGGCAAAGAAAAAAGAAAAAATACAGGCACGGGACGATACCATCCTATCCACCGAGACTCTGAATCTCCACGGCCAACAAAAAAAGGTTTGTGAGAGTAGCCCAAATTTTTGTCGAGACTTAGCTCTCTACGACTATGGAAACAAAAGAAAGGGTGCGGGAAACCCCATCTTTCCGTTAAGACTCTGAATCTCTATGGTTAGACAGAAAATGGGAGGTTTTGGAAGAGTAACCAAAGAAAAAAAAACTTTTTGCCAAGCGGCTAGGAGGGTGCGGGATTTGCAGCTCGTCTTTCCGTCGAGACTTATCTCTCTATGGCTATGGAAATAAAAGAAAGGTTGTGGGAAAATACTGGTTTATCCATCGAGACTCTGAATCTCTATGACGAGAAAGAAAAGGGGAGGGGAGACGAAGCATGACCTTTTCGATGAGGAGCTGAGTTTGTGCGGCAAGGGAGGTCGTGTTACAGGATGATATCAACTTAGCCGATGAGCCGAAGCTCGAACGACAAAGGATGCGGGACAAAGCTGACTTATACCTTGAGCAACTAACTCGATAAAAGGGCGATGCGGTGATAAAGACCGACTTACACAGTAAAGGAGATACGATGACAAAGACCGACTTACAGTATCAGTTTTTCTGCCCTGAGAAGAAAAAAAATGGAGGACTATCATCGGGCAACATTGAGTCGTGGCTCGATGGAGAGAGAACTCAAAACTCAGGAAATTTTGGGCGAACTAAACACAAAGGGGAAAGGCGTAGGACCTAACTAAAAAATTAGACTAGGTCCCGGCCCAGCGACTACAAGACTCGGGATGACCAACGGAGGGTCCTGGAAAGAAAGAGGTATGGGTCAGTGAAAACCTAGCTTTTACGAAAGAGAAGATGTTGAACAGGTTCGGGACAACCCCATAGGGATCCCAAAACAAAAAGAACAAGGTACGAATTGATGAGGCCCGGTCCTAGATGTAAAAGAGAGAAATCGTGTCCAAAACCTAACAACTCAAGGGTTCAAGACATCCTCGAGAGGTCTTAGAAGGAGTAGGAGGTACGGGTTGATGAAACACAACTCAAAGAAATGACGAAGGGGTTATGCAACGGTCTAAGGGCGTAAAACCACAGGACAACCCACGGAGGGTCCCAAGAAAGAGAAAGCGACACTCGGGTGACAAAACCCGGCTCAATGAAAACAACAGAGGTTAAGCAACGGCCAAACGGCGTCAAATAAGTGAAAACCTACGGAGGGTCCCAAGAAAGAGAAAGCGAGACTCCGGTGAGGAAACCTGACTCAATGAAAACAACAGAGGTTAGGCAATGGCCTAACAACGTCAAACATGGAAAAACCCACGAAGGGTCCCAGGAAAGAGAAAGCGAGACTCGAATTATGAAACCCGGCTCAACCAAAATGATAGAGGCTAGACAATGGCCTAACGGCGTAAAACATGAGAAAATCCATGGAGGGCCCCGAAAAAGAGAAAGCGAGACTCGGGTGATGAAACTCGGCTCAACGAAAATAACAGAGGTTAAGCAACGGCCACGGGAAAACACACGGAGGGCCCGGGAAAGAGAAAGCAAGACTTGGTGAAGAAACCCGGCTCAACAAAAATAACGGAGGTTAGGTAACGGCCTAACGGCGTCAAACACAGGATAACCCACGGAGGGTCCTAAAAAAGAGAAAGCGAGACTCGTGTGATGAAACACGGATCAACGAAAATGATGGAGGTTAGGCAATGACCTAACGGCGTCAAACACGAGACAACCCACAAAGGGTCATGTGAAAGAGAAAGTAAGACTAGGGTGATGAAATCCAGCTCAATGAAAATGACAGAGGTTAGGCAACGGCCTAACGGCATCAAACACGGGAAAACCCACAGAGGTTCCCAAGAAAGAGAAATCAAGACTCGGGTGATGAAACTCGGATCAACAAAAATGACAGAGGTTAGGCAACGTCCTAATGGCGTCAAACACGGGAAAACCCACAGAGGGTCCCGGGAAAGAGAAATTAAGACTCGGGTGATGAAACCCAGCTCTAAAAAAATGACGGAGGTTAGGCAATGGCCTAACGGCGTCAAACCATGGGACAACCCATGGAGGGTCCCAGGAAATAGAAAATGAGACTCGGGTGACGAAACTTGTCTCAATGAAAACGACAGAGGTTAAGCGACAGCCTAACGACGTCAAACACGAGAAAATCCACGGAGGGCCCTAGGAAAGAGAAAGTGAGACTCGGGTGATGAAACTCGGCTCAACAAAAACGATGGAGGTTAGGCAATGGCCTAACGACGTCAAACACGGGAAAATCCATGGAGGGTCCCGGGAAAGAGAAACCGAGACTCGGGTGATGAAACCTGGCTCTAAAGAAATGACGGAGGTTAGGCAATGGCCTAACGGCGTCAAACCATGAGACAACCCACGGAGGGTCTGAGGAAATAGAAAATGAAACTTGGGTGACGAAACCCGGCTCAATGAAAATGACAGAGGTTAAGCAACGGCCTAACGGCGTCAAACACAGGAAAATCCACAGAGGGTCCAGGGAAACTGAAAGCGAGACTCGAGTGATGAAACTGAGCACAATGAAAATGATAGAGGTTAGGCAACGGCCTAACGGCGTTAAACACGGAAAAACCCACGGAGGGTCCCGAAAGACAGAAAATGAGACTCGGGTGATGAAACTCAGCTCAAAGAAAGAAAAGAGGTACTCTAATCAATCAAAATAAACATAAAAGAAAACACATAACCTATAAGGGTATTTATCCTAAAGAAAAAGTTTTAAACTGACTAAATACATATGAAAAGGCTTAGTGGTCCAGAAATTGGGTACCTTCTAAATAGAAATCAAGAATATACCTCCCCGACCAAGTAGTACCTAGTCAGGTCAAACAGTATGCAATGACCTTTTTTGCCTCTATCTAAAGGGGCATACAGCCAGAAGGCCTGCTTACTTCCCCCACATAGCTTCGAGATAGTAAACCACCAAAGTGAAGGGTAGGTAAACATTTGTCTTATTTTATTTTTTCCTTTCTTTTTTTATTTTGGAAAAGTACCCAATGAAAAAGGAAAGAAATGAGATGGAAAATTATGCATGCAATGCTCATACTAATGATAAAATTAAGACAAGAACAGTTGAAATATTTTTCAAGTTTAGCTCACTTTTCTTAAAAAAAATCCCCAGTGGAGTCGCCACTGTGAGGAACCCACCCTCTTTTCGTTCCCTGTTCCATTCATGGAACAAACCACGAGAAAAATGAAGGAAAGAGCGATTTTCCCCCAAACGGGTCCGTGTTAAGGGCCGCACAATTAGAGTCGTCACTTGGTTTCGGATAAACCAAGAAACCAAAAATTTCAAGGAACTAGTTTGTCATTACCAGAGAAAATGGTTCGGGGGCTAGGGTACAAAAGGGGAACGTGTTAGGCACCCCTCTCGCCCGATCTAAAGATCGGCCTCTACTTAACTATTTCATTTTGCTCTTCTTATAAATTTATCAAAAGTAACACATACAAAAAGGGGGTTAGAGAGAGAACCTTAAAAAAATAAACAAGAAAACAAAACTTAACATAAAACTAAGATTTTCTATGCATACTTACACTTAAAGGCGTGTCAAATGGGAGATAGCAGCATATCAGTGCAGTTGATGGATATAAAAGCATGTTGTTAAAACAAAAAAATGCAAAAAAAACTACTGAAAGCCACTGGTTTTAAGCAGAGGTGGCGTACGCCACCTCAAACCTGGTGCACGCCATCTTCACGTGGCATGCGCCACTTTTGGGTCCTCTAGGAGTGGCGCGTGTCACTATGGAAGAGTGAGCTTGACACTTAGAGGCCCAAAAGAGGCTACTATTTTAAAAAAATAGTGTGCTCTTGCGTGCAAGTGTGTTTTTATACAGAAAGAAAATAGAAAGATGACCTTTCAATAAAAAGACCAACACACAGAAAAAAGACATGCAGAAAATACTACTTGAAAGGCTACTGGCAAGCCACTGGCTGCTAAACAGAGGTGGCGCGCGCCTTATGGAGATGGCATGCGCCACGTCTGGGCTCTCTAGATGTGGCGCGCGTCACTACGGAAGAGTGAGCTTGACATTTAGAGGCCAAAAAAGGGCCACTATTTTAAGAAAATAGTGTGCTCTCTGCGTGCGGGTGTTTTTATATGAAGATAAAAATGAAAGAATGCATTTTATGTATTTTTAAAGCTAAAAAACTAAAAAAAGGAGAAAAAAGTTAACATACTATTCTAGTAACGGAAAACATGCTCGGACTGTAATAAAATTAAGAAAAAAAACCAGGGAGAATGGGGCCAACAGCCTCTTTCTCACCTTTTACCGATTAAAAAGAAGTTTAAAAAGAAAGATATGATGAACAAATAGAAAAAGATGAGTAAGAGAAACCTACCGTATATCCCGAAAGAGTAGTGAAGTTTCAAGCAGTTTCGAAGCTTCTTCTTCACGTACAATATGTCCTCGGGAGTTCAAGTGAAGTTTCAAGAATTAGCTTATGCTTTAAGTTGTTAATTTTGTAGGGGTTCAGGCTGTATATGAGTTGGGAGTTAGTTCTGCAGAGGTTTGACACTCAGAGAACTCTCTTTTTGCAGCTTAGGGGTGCTTATTTATAGAAAATGGGTGAGGAGCTAACTTGGAGTTGAAGTTTACTCTCAAGGTGGCGCGCACCAGGTGAAAGCGGTGTGGAGCTAGGTGGAACTGGCGCGCGCTAGGGGTAAAGGTGGCTTGGGGCTCTGTAATGGCTTGGCTAGTGGCATGAAAAGTTATTGTGCGGTGCTAGGTTGGAGGGAAGTGGCTTGAGTTTTGAAGTGGCATGTGGTTCTTTGGATGGAAGTGGCGCGCGCCACTTAGAGGTGACAAAGTGCTGGGTTGGGCTGCACCAAGGTGTGTTTTTGGTATTTTGAAACGTTTCAAAATGTTTTGGGATGCATTGGAGTACTCTGTGGACTCTTGGACTCGCACGGAGGCTCCTTTGACACGGCTAATGTATACATTCATCATCAAAAAGCTTAAGGAACTGGCCGATGTTCGGTTTAGTCAAAATTGGGGTGTTTACAGATACCGACACTATATTGGCTACCCACTGAGGGTACATTACGATCTCGTCTTTTATCTTCAGCAACCAGTCCACCTTAACTCTACGTAACTTTTGCTTTACGGGTTTGGCATCAGGATATAAAAGAATGCTTTAATATCTCGACGAATTAAATAGATCTTAAAAGATCCAAAACTGACACCCGACCTATCAAATAGACCCTAGAAGACCCAAAACTCAAAAATTAGTCTAATTGATAATAGAAAACAAGCTTAGAAAAAATCAAAATAAGAAAACTTATATTCTTTGAACTCAAAATGAAATTTCTAACATAAATAATAGAGTCGATTCATCACCAGACAAGTCAAAGAACTCAGGAAGCTCGAACCAGACTCGAAAATCATAATTAAGCCCTAAAAAGACTCAAATGGACCCTGCAAAACAAATCGTAATGAAAAATGGAGCAAAACAAAAATCCAAATCCCCGGAATAAAGTACTAAGAGTATCGTATAATGTTTAACAATAACTGAAGTCAATAGGGCAGTACCCTCAAACTCAAAACCACCCAAAACTCTATAAAATGATCTAAACAACACGGAATCAACTTCAAACCTCAATACCTAAACGAATTCATAAGTCATTTGATCATAACGAGATTCCTGATGCTATCTAATAGTTTGTTTTTTGCTCGAAAGAGAAAAATGCATTTCACGGCTTCATGATCTTCCAATAAGTTAAAATTTTCCCAAAAACTCAGAACGAGATTACTGACGCTATCTAATAGTTTGTTTTTTGCTCGAAAGAGAAAAATGCATTTCACATCGTTCTACCGTCCTTGGCTACCTTCTGGGACCTAGATTTCATCACAACCTATGAATGAATATCAACTCATACCTCATATGTATTCTAAGATCTTATTTCTTAGACTTCATGATCATCTTATGATTCTTAGTTCCATTTGGAACATCATATCTTTTGTTTCTTAAAGATTTCACCATCCTACCATGCTTGGTAAATTCATTTTAACATATTAAACCTTTATAATAAATTTTTTCAATGTTTCAGGGACTAGATATGGATGTTATCTACATCTTTCATGAAAAAACCTAAGCCCAAAAGCAGCCACAAATGCTCCAAAATACTGCTGGAAGAAAGGTTATCTCACGCATTTGGGTCGACTCAAACTTGTATTGGGTCCACTCACATGCCTCAAGGTCGACAAATCACATCTCTAGGTCGACACACGCCCATGCCTGTAAAAGAAAACAAAGTGCCACACACCTTGAGTTAACTAATAGACCATTTGGGTCGACTCAGGATGCTCACATGTGGGTTGGATCGATGCAAGGGTTGATATATACAGCTCATGCGCGTTGGACGCCAACTTGAGTCGACTCACGAACCACTTGGGTCAACTTAGGACCTCGCCTGAGAAAGAAACAGAGATAAAACATCTTTGAGTTGACACACAGCCCATGTTGTGTCGACTCACGGTCTCGACTGATAGAGAAACTGAGAGGGAAAAGGTGTGGGTCAACACATGGATCATGCTGGGTCAACACACAGCCACGCGAGAGGGAGAAATAGAGAACACCAATGTTTAAGTTGACACATGGGGGTGTTGGGTCGGCTCACCTCTACCCTTGTTAAAGATACAGAGAGCAACATCACTTGGGTCGACTCACAGCTCACGTGGGTCGTGTAAGGACCTATTTTTTGTCGGTATTTTAACCTAGGCGTAATTCATCCCTAATCGAATTCACAAGTGTTCAAACCCAAGAAATCGAATCAAATAAATCCTAATAGTGTTAAGCAAGAGTTCAACACTTAGAATAATTAAATAACTAGCCACTTGAGATTAGAACTTAATTAAATTTAAGTTAAGTTTGAAAAAC
>JAUTBS010370849.1:0-10423 GCA_032361285.1 Aequorea victoria | reverse complement strand
CAAGATGAGGAATACGTTGAGCCGTGGCTCACCTAAATGAACAAATGTTGAAGACTTGTATTTTTGTAGTCACCTGTCTTGTAATTTCCTTTAATTTTTTGTTAGTTTGTAATATTAAAACAGGAAATGCAGTGCACAAGAATGCAAAGTATTATTATCATCTATTAAATACTAAATAAGTGTGGAATGGTTATTTATTAGAATAACCCTATTTACTATAATTATGTCTCATAACGAATTGAATTTTCGAGGCGTTACAACTTGGTATCAGAGCCTAGGTTTAGTGAACCTTAGGCGTGAGTTATGAAGAAACCTTGTGACCGTTTAACAAAAACTCTATCTTAAGTCTATATTTTAACACTTATGCATAAGTTACAAACAAAGAAATATTTATTATGTGAACTAAGTGTATTATTTTATGCTTTGTAGGATGTCTTTCGATTCGGAGTCTGACCTGGAGGAGTTCTTTGAGGAGGTGATTAATCTAAATGATGAGGTCTTACTTGATGCATAGGAGATGGACGAGCCTCTAGACGTTGAAGCCCTAGCTTGGCTCCCCCAGGAGGATATGGATGATGACGTCGATGACGAGCTTAGTGATGTCGAGTCAGACGATGCACATAACGAAGTGATTGATGCCGAGTATGCACCCACAGTTGAAGAGGACGAAGGGATCCCACGCCTATGGAGGCAATTGAATGTCCCTCAGGAGTATTCGGCTGGCATTATTGTTTATGCCAGGGTGACCCTGATTGTACGTTACAGATGGAAGACGTCGGTTTACGCATACTATTTTTCTGGGCCATTGCTCGTAGTAGAGCAGGTGGGGGATCGTGCAATTATGTTAGATGTGGCCCAAGGCTTTGCTGACAGGGTGGGGAATGCCACTCCTTACGAGTTACTACAGCGTCAGTGCCCCCTTGATGAAGACCGCATCTTTGGCATGGATGAAGAATTGGACTTTGATAACAATCTGACTAATACGGAGTGGCCACTCATGGTCACGGATTGAGAAGAGAGGAACCCAGTCGCTAATGGGGACTGGTATGTAAAGGTGCACTGGGAGTGCTATGGAGTCTAGGAAGTGACGTGGAAGTTGGAGATGTTAGTCCGTAGGGACTATCCTCAGTTGTTCGTGCAGTAGTGCAGTATGTGTGATAGGGACAGTAGATGCTAGGACTTTGTTTTGAACACTATAAACGTCTTAGCAAATTTTGTATATCTATTTCCCCTCTATGTAATCAGAAACACTTTTCGGCTTGCAATCCTATAACGACTTTTATATATGATATGTTCGATTTTATGTGAAATCTAAACTTTGTTTAAGTGTTGGTAAAACAAAAAGAACATTAAAATAAACCATGTGCTAAGTAAGAATAAACTTGTTACTTTCTAAAACATCACACTTATACAATACCCTAACTTTACCCAGACTTAATGGCGAAAAGAGGGAGACGAAACCACAACAGCGAGGCTGAGCCTAGTCAGCCCATTGATGTACACGGGCTAGCACAAGTTCTGCGACAGCTGGCCGCAGCAGTAAATCCAACACCGGTTCGTTCCCAGAAGGACCGAGCCTGGCTTTTGGCCGAGTTTTGAAAATAAAGAGCTCTAGTATTTAAAGGGGAGGTTGACACCTGGATAGTTGAGAATTGGATCCGAATGGTCAAAAAGATGCTTGATACTATGGATATACAGAAAGACGGAGACAAGATCGCCCTCGCTGTCTATCAGCTGGAGGAAGAAGCTGACTATTGGTGGACGATGGAGAAAGAAAATCAGAATATGGCCACTCTCACATGGAAGCAATTCGAGAAGCTCTTTTGGGATAAGTACGTTCCTGACACCGTCAAGCAAGCAAGAGTGATGGAATTCCTCAATTTGAAGCAGGGGAATATGAGTGTGTCACAATATGTTAGCAAGTTTGAAGAACTCGCACGCCACTCGGCAGTCTTGATACCAGATGAAGAATCCAAAGCCCGACGAGTCGAATGGGGTCTTGAACCATCAATGAGAGAAAAGATTGCCTTCATGCGATTTCCAACATATGCCCAAGTTATTCAAGCAACTCTGACAGCCGAAGCAGAATCAGCTGTCTCACGAAAAATTTGGAATCAGAAAAAAGGCAGATCTATCCGTGGAGAGGACCATAGGATGAATCATAGAGAAAGCTCACAAAAACCATACTCGAGACCCCAACAACAAAATCAACAGGTATCCAATACAAGTTCTCGACCAAAACCCAAAATTATATGTTATGGGTGCCATCAGACGGGTCATGTTAAGAAAGACTGTCCAAGGACTCTCTGTGATGGGTGCCAACAACCTGGTCATATTCAGAAAAACTGTCCAAGAACTCTTAGGACGGAAAATCAAGGAGAAGCCCTCTACACTCGAACTCTAGAATCAGGGGGCAACTAATTCAAGCAGCCGGGAAAGACGGCACAAACTGCCGGATCAAATGGAAGGGTTTTTGCTCTACACGCAGAAGGGGAAAGGGGACCTTTCGGGACCGAAGGTATTCCCATGCTTCGTAAATTTTTGGTACATACGATATTTTATTCGCATTCTTTAATATCTCGCGTATGTGCCTTATCGTTGAAAAAAAAAATTACTTCTTGAACCTTATCCGGAAACTAGACTTGATGGTTTAAATTGAAGCGCGTTTAGCTGACGCAACTTCAGAGCAAAATATCTAGTTTGATTACCAATTCTTCAATCATACTTTCTTGAAGTCTGAATTGTAGTCAATTCATTTCAATCATGAAATCCCTCAAAAAAAAAAGATTTGAGAACCTTTTCCTGAATATTCTCTTTATTGTTTTGCGCTACCTCCCTGTTCGTCTATATACTGAACCGTTAGACACAAAATTGATCACCTTTCAGTTATGAAATTTTTTAACCGTGGATCGCCAAGAGTACCTTTGGATCGCATAGTGAATCTCTCGTTTAGATCGTAAAACTTCAACTAAAATCTAGGATAATACTCAACCGACACCATCAAGCTCGGGGCTTAAAGGTTAAGCTGCTAAGATAAGTAGAGATGCGATTTATAAGATCAAAAACATTATCATAAGCGCACACCAAATCTATCTACTAGCGAGAGAGGTAGACTATTAAGACTATACTCCCAACATTCAATTAGATTACTCGATCGAATTATGATAAAAAAACGCAACCCACCCCTAGAATCGATAACTAGTTCAATTAACTAAGAGTCCAAAGATGATACTTGGAAGTTGACCTCTTATCCGATAATCAATGTTGCGAGTCAAATAAGGACGATATACCAAAGACAACAATCTGGAGTTGATATGATAAATTACAAGCTTGAGGTGATTATTAAAGATATTTTGGGGTATTCATTGTTAAGGGAAAAACATGTGTAACGAGTGAACAAAATTCTATAAGACTTGAGGGAGAACCCATTTTAGAGTAAGTGAATGAGTATGAATTCTAAGTTGAATGAAGTAAATCTTCGAGGCATGTTAAGTCAGAAAAATGGAGTTTGATTGATCCAACTAAAATGTTTTGATGGAAGTCAATATTTAAGAAGAAATTTGAGCCTCCTTAGGATTGGCCAGTTATTATAGAAAGTTTATTCAATATTTCGCTAACCCGGCTAAATCGATGATTTCGTTAGTTCATAGATAAGTATAAATAATTATGAAGACTTATACTTTAAGAATCCAAGATGAAGCGGATTAATGCCCCAATTTTGATGGTTCGAAAATAGGACGTAGTATACACGAAGTATTGAAAAAATTTTAAGGAATTATTTAGTCATACAATAGCTTAAGAACTTATGGCTTGAGGCATCTAAGATCTAATGAAAAGGACAACGTGTCACATGATTTGGAGTTAGTAACTTTAGTAATTGCTCGGAAGTATTGGTGTCATTAATTATATGAAGAGTAAATTGATATCGTTATGGAGTACGGAAATTTGAAACACTTTTTTCCACAAAAAATATTTAAGACTTAGGCATCAAGGTTAGATGGGATGTTCTTGAGGACTTAAAGACTAGTTGAGTTTTTGACATAAGTAAAGATAATGTTATCATTGACGCTTGAGCAATAAGAAGCCAGAGTAACGCCTTAAATTTCGAGGACGAAATTTGTTTAAGGGGGGTAGATTGTAATAATCCGGATTTTCATAAAACCTAACCTAGGCGTAATTTTACCCGAATTGGTTTAACAAATGTTCAAACCCTAGAATTTAACTATATAAACCCTAATATTGTTAATTAAAGGTTTAACACTAAGAATGATTTAGTAAATTAATTCTTGAACTTAGAACTCAATTGAATTTAAAGTCAAGTTAGATAAACAACATTCGGTCACCTAGATCACTAACCAAACATGTGATTTTGGATTAGAGTCCAACATGGAAATTTAAGTCCATGGACTCATAAATTTAATCAATGGATCCAATAATAATTTTAAAACCCAATTAATTAAATTCAAACTATTTCATAAACTAAGTCTTGGAAAATTACATAAAAGACTAATTTTTAATCAAAGATTAAAATGGGACCCACATTAATTTTTCTAAATAATGAAAATAAAAAAAAATAACAAAATAAACCCACAACCAAACACTCCCATATCCGGCCACCCTTGTTCCCAAAGAGAGAGGGATTGATTTGACATAAATAGGAAATGAAGAAAATAAAAAATAAGAAAGAAGATTGATGTGAAAGGTTGCTTAATTTAAAAGTAAATCTTGTTTGACTTTTAATTCATCTTCTACACTAACTAAATTATTGTGGGAGATAATTATACACTTAAATAAATTTCAAGAAGATAAGAATACATAGATTAATTAAATTATGGAAGAAAATTACCCAAAGAAAAATTAATGTATTTTTCCCCAATTGTCATCATTTCTCCCAATTTCCATCAACAATTTGGGATGTCATCTTATACCAATTAGAAGACTTCTTGGCTCAAATATGTCATCAAAATAGTAGCTTGAATGACTAATTAAGGGATTTAATTAATTCCAAAAATCATGAATATTTGGCCTATAAATACCAAGCCAATTCCCAACCTTTCTTCCATTTTCGTTTCCCAACTACCCACTCTCTCTCTACCTCTCATAGAATTTGGCTAACCTGAAGGGAGAAGGTGAAGAAGAAAAGAAAAAGAAGAAGAAGAAGAAGAAGAAGGAGAAAGAAGAAGAAAAAAGAAGAAGAAGAAGAAGAAAAAGAAGAAATCCAAGGAGGCTTGAAACATCTTAACACAAGAACTAACAAGTTAGAAAATCTTAGAACTTTTTATTTCTTCCCTAATATCATGTTCTTATCTTCTAATCCTCTCAAAGATAAAAGATGATGGATAAAATGAAAGAAGATGAACAAAGGACTTGGAACCATTAAGGTTGTTTAAAACGCTTGACCTATGGAACTTTCAAATGAACCACAAATGAAGAAAAAATAATATAAAAACTAGTTATGAACCTTATTATGCTTATATGATGTTGTTATGATTTTTTTGGACATGCCTTAGTTGTGTAGAAATAGTAGTTGTTAATTATTTGTTAGGAAAGTGTAAAACAGAAAATGACATAACATTACTAAATCCCTTCCAATAATTTTCGTGTGAACAAAACATGATCTAATCCAAAAGTTGTTTTTACCAGAGCTTATTGAAGATGTCTTACGCATGTGTGATTTTTGGTTAAGCCTAAAAATATATTTTTGAACCCCTTTGACAATTTATAATATTCTGTGACAAGTATGACAGATTAACAACCCACTTTGAACCTCTATAGCTCCCTCCACAAAAATCCCATTAAGTTGATCCACATATCCAGAGAACGATACGTGAGTCTAGTTTCACCCCCTCTTTATAGAAGTTGATTTCAGTAAGTACATTTGGAGTTACGTCAATTTTTCCAAACATGTTCTTATTTTGATAGCCTCTGTTGTACAAATTATTAGACCCCTTTCTGTATACAACCAGTGTTCGGACCCTTCATGACGAATGTAGATAACATCTTTATGTAGCTCTCTATAAATTTTCATAATTTTTCAGTAAGGTTTGAGATTTTCAAAGTATTTTAGAACTTCTATGGTAGATTCTGGAAATGCGCTCTGTTCTGAAATATTAAGTGTTTAATGCTCTATTTTTCTTAAGTCTTGTTTGTTTCTTGTTTAAGTATTATCCATGAGTTCAAATGAATGTTTATGGCTGGAACCTTTAGTTTATAATCTCAACTTATGTTACAGCATCTCTCATGCATGGACTGAGTCTCGGGTGGGGTTATTCACCGTTGTGTCTAGCTTAGCTAGGTGTGATTCTTGTTGGTTATAGTTTGTGGTTGACAAGTTCACGTGATTGTGTCTTGGGTTTGACATTGAAATGGATTGGGTGGGCTTCACTTTTTTGTTGTGATCTTGGGACGGTGGTTCCGAGGTGCAGTTGGAGAGAAACGCCTCACCTGGCCGTACCCCGTCGCCTGTTGTGACCTTAGGATGGTTGTTCTAAGGTGCAGTTGGAGAGAAATGCCTCACCTGGCCGTACCCCATTGCCGTAGTGTTGTTTGGTACACCGTGTCGAAATGAAGTATTTAACATAAAATTTTCTGGGACTCATGGGGGTGGTGGTTCTGGGGTGCAGTTGGAGAGAAACGCCTCACCTGGAAGTACCCTGCCGCCCTTGTGGCATTCATGAGCTAGTTGGGTTTATCACTTTGTTACGATTCATGGTGTGACAAGGTGGGTCTTTCGAACGGTCTGGTTTAAATGTCTGAAGTTGTAATCATGGGTGGTTGAGTTCTGTCGGATCCTTTCAGCGTAAAGGAGTCCCGGTCGTGATTCAGGGTTTACGTCATTATCACATACTATATTTGTATTATATCCTGTTGTATGCATTTAAGTGTTATAAATGTTGGGTTCGAAATATTTTTTCTGGGCTTCGCAGCTCATGGCGTTTGATGCCAGGAGATGAAGAGGAGAATGTAATCGAGGGAACCGCGGAAGAGTATGTCGAGTTGTGGCTCACTTGATCAAGTAGCAGCTGTTCTTGTAGGAAGTTTAATTTCTGTTATCTTTTTGCTGTCGGAATGTAATAATTAAACAAGTTGTGCAATGTAAAAAAAATACACTGGTTATTATCTATGATGAATATTAGATATTGTTGGATGATTGTCATTAGAGTAACCTTAAATATTATATGTATGTCTCTTAACGAATCGAATTTTTAGGGCGTTACACCACATCTTTCGTTATGGAGGAATAAGCAAGACGAGTCTTATAAAACGAGGTCGATACAAGAAAAGGAGAACAACAAAGATCCAATTTTCCAAAATTTTATAACCTGTGCGAATTCCATGGCCTTACCAAAAGTCGATAAGTTCAACTCAGGACGGTAGATATTAGACGCATAGTTTGGCACAACTATACGAAATCGGAATAACATCTTAAATTTCGAGGACAAATTTTTTGTAAGGGGGGTAGATTGTAATGACCCGAGTTTTTGTAAAATATAACCTAGGCGTAAATTACCCCAACTTGTTTACGAACTGTTCTAAACCTAGAAATTAAATTATCATAAATCCTAATAGTGTTAATAAAAGGATCAACACTAAACAATATTTGGTCTCATAGATCACAAACTAAACATATGATTTTTGATTAAAGTCTAACATGGAAATTCAAGACCATGGATTCATAAATTAAATCAATGGATTAAATTTTAATTCTAGAGCCCAATTAATTAAATTAAAGCCAATTCCATAAACTAGTTTTAAAAAATTACATAAATGGTTAAATTTTAATCAAAGATTAAAATGGGACCCACATTAATTATCTAATTATAAAGAATAATATAAATAATATAAATATTAAAAGACCAAAAGCCCCCTTGGCCGGCAGCCCTTGGAGTGAAGATGGATGTGACAATTAAATAGATTTTTGAAAAATGGAAATAATGAGAAAACTTTGATGTGATGTTTGCTTATTTGATAAGTAAGTCTTGTTTGGACTTTTAATTCATCTTCTACCTCAATAAATTAATTTTTGGAGATAATTATACACATAAATATATTTCAAGAAGATAAGAATACATAAAATAATTAAATTATGAAAGAAAACTACCCAAAGCAAAAAAGAAAGCTTTATTTTTTCCCTAAATCTCATAATTCCCATGAATGACCAAACACATCCATCAAACTATTTGGCTATGGTACTCTTGTCATCTTTGGAGGACTTATTGACCATATGAAGTCATCAAATAGTGGAATGAATTGACCAAATTAGGAGAATTAATTAAATAACAAAGTCTTGGAAAATTAGTATTCCCCACCTTCTTCAAGCCTTCCCAAACTTTATTTTCCTCATCCCCACTCTCTCTCTAGAAGCCCTCCTTGCTCGGCAGAAGCAAAAGAAAAGAAGGAGAAAAAGAAAAAGAAAATAAAAAGAAGAAGAAGAAGAAGAAGAAGAAGAAAGAAGAAGAAAGAAGAAGAAGAAAAAGGAGAAGACCAATGAGGCTAGGATCATCTTCTTAAACACAGAACTAACATGTAAGGATCTTGTAGAACTCTTCATTTGTCTCCATAATAACACATTCTTATATTCATACATCTCTAAGATAAAAGATTGTGGACAAAAATGAAGGAAGATGAACATATGCCATGGAACCAAAGAAAGGAGTTGAAACCTAGGTTCTACGAAAGTTTAAAATTAACCATAAATGAAGAAAAAATAATCTATGAAATGATTAATAATATGTTTTTGGATATATTATGATGTCATGTTGTGTTTGTACATGCTTTTGATGAGTTGAAACGAGAATGAATATTGGATGTTTGGTTTTTTGAAGAATGAGTCAAAACAGTGTAGTTTTTAGGCCATTCCTTAATTTTTGGTGGAAACCAAATGAAGTCTAAATAAACCAATGTTTATAAAAGAGGTTATTTAGGATGTCTTGAGCATGTGTGATTTTTTTTATGCCCCAAAATGTATTTTTGAACTCCTTTTCTAATTTAACAATTTTTGTGATAGAGAGGCAGAAAATAGAGTCAATTTAAACCCTTGTATCTTGGTCTACCAAAATCCCCTTATGATGATCCACATATCCAGAGATAGATACATGAGTCTAGTTTCACCCCCATTTTAGAGAATTTAATTTCATTTGGTATATTTTGAGATATACCATTTTTTCCAAACAGTCCCTTATTTTGACAAAATCAATTGTAGTATTTTTTGGACCCCTTTTCGTGTATAACCAGTATTTTGTCCCCTCACAAAAAATATAGATAACACCTTTATTTAGCTCTCTAAAAAGATACAGAATATTTCAGTAAGGTTTGATATTTTTAAGGTATTTTATAACCACTATGGATGATTGTGGAATGTGTTCTGTTTTGAGAATTTAAATGTTTAATGTTCTTTTTATACTAAGTCTTGTTTGTTTCTTCTTTAAACATAATATATGAGTTTAATTGTATGTTTATAGCTAGAATAATTATTATATGATCTCAACTTGTGTTATGGCATCCCTCATGCATGGCTTGAGTCTTGGGTGTGGTGTAACCTTGTGTCTAGCTTGAATTGGGTTGTGGTTTTGTGATAGATTGGGTAGACTTCCTTTCCTTGTTGTGACTATAGGATGGTGGTTCCGAGGTGCGGCGGAGTGACTCCTCACCTGGTCGTACCCCATTGCCATTGTGATATTGTGATAGATTGGGTAGACTTCCTTTCCTTGTTGTGACTTTGGGATGGTGGTTCCGAGGTGCAGCGAAGTGACACCTCACCTGGCTGTACCCCGTCGCCATTGTGATATTGGGATAGAAAAGGGTGAGTTTCCTTTCCATGTTGTGACTTTGGAATGGTGGTTTCGAGGTGCAACAGAGTGACTCCTCACCTGGCCATACCCCGTCGCCATAGTACTATTTGGTATACCGTGCCAAACTAAAGAATTTAACACAAAATTGTCTCGGACTCATGGGGGTGGTGGTTCCGGGGTGCAGCAGAGTGACTCCTCACCTGGCAGTACCCCACCGCCCTTGTGGCCTTCATGAGCTAGTTAGGTATATCACTTTGTTATGACTCATGGTGTGACAAGGTGGGTCTTTCGACTGTTTGGTGGTTTAAATGTATGAAGTTGTAATCTTGGGTGGTTAAGTTTTATCGGATCCTTTCGGCGTAAAGGAGTTCCTGTCATGAATCAGGGTTTACATTATTTTCGCATTACCATACTTCATTATATCCTGTTGTATATATTATGTGTTAGAAATGTTAGGATCGGGTTATTCTTTCTGGGCTTCGCAGCTCATGGCATTTTATGTCAGGACATGAAGAGGAGAACACAATCGAAGAGACCACAAGAGAGTACGTTGATCCGTGGCTCACTTGATCAAGTAGCAGCTGTACTTGGAGAAAGTTTAATTTCTGTAATCTTTTTACTGTCGGACTGTA
>JAUTBS010370738.1:0-10423 GCA_032361285.1 Aequorea victoria | reverse complement strand
CTTCTCTGTTTCTGCCTCTCTCTTAATCTGATAAGACGATTCTCATAGAGTTTTCTCTTGTGCTTCTCTATTTTTTCCTCACTTCTCTTCCTACACTTATTTCCTTCACAAATATTTTTTCAATTTATAGGAGAATGAGGGGAGTAATGCCAAAACATAAAAAAATCATTTCCATGTTTTGGGGGATGGTGGATGAAAACATGATCCATATTTTAGGGGAATGGTGGATGAAAAATGATACATGTTTTAGGAGAATGGTGGATCCCATCAATTCTCCATAATGCTTTTGAACCAAATTTTCAACAATCTCCACCTTGGTCCAAAAACCGTGTCTTTTGTAAAAACTTGCAAACATTGCCTGCTCAATTCCCTTTACGGGTAGGAGTGCTCCACCCTTTTTTCCGTCTTCTCTGACTCAGCTATTGGTATTTTCATCCTGCCTGGGCTGCTTGAAGCTTTCCCGTCTGAAGAAGATTTATCACTAACCATGATTGGAGCGAATCTGACCTTGTCTCCAAAGCCTTTCCTGACTGGTGCTTTATAGGTCTTTTTCACTCTATCTTTCAGTTCTTTCAGCTGCCTCTACCACTGCTCTGAACTCGTCTCACAGTCACCTGACTGTGCTGATACTGTAGGTATAGCTCCACCTACCACTGTACTCCCTATCAGTCTGTAGAGATGCCCGATCTTCTACCCTTTCATGATCACCATTGAACCTCTGGTGACGTTCATAGCTCTATATTTTTTCTGTGTACCTGCAACCTAAAGAATCTAAGGCGCCTAAAGAGATCAAACTTCTCTTTAGTCCTGGAACGTGTCTGACATTCCCTAAAATCCTGATAATCTCATCAAACATCTTAATTATGACTGTACCAATTCTAATGACTTTGCATGTTGCATCGTTCTCCATTAGAACTATACCACTATCATAGGATTTGTAGGTCTCAAACTAATCTTTGTTAGGACACATATAATATGAGCATTCAAAATCTAAAATCTATTCATTTGACAGAAAATTAATATCTGAAGAAACTGAAAGTATTGAAAGTGTATCTGTATCTACCTCACTGTCTGATTAACCTCCTGCATAACTGATTGAGTATGACGCCACTTTCTTTCCTTTCTCTTTTCTTCCAAGTGTTTCTTTAATTTTTGACACCTACTCTTGTAGTGGCCATTCTTGTGGCAATAGAAGCATTCCACATATTTTATATCAGTCGACTGACTATCGTTAGAATGGCCATTCCTCGATCTAATATTGCTCCTGCCTCGATTTGACCTTTTTACAACTAGGCCTACATCACGTGGATCATCCCCTCTCTTCATCTCCTCACGTGACACAAGAGCACTGGTCACTTCCTTAAGTTTCAGTATCTCTTTCCCGTACACCAGGATAATCACGAGATGATCATAGAATAATGGAAGTGATGCTAGAAGTAGGATCGCCTTATTCTCATTCTCAATTTTCACACAAAATCCAGATAATTGAGTAATAAGCATATTAAATGCATTTAAGTGTTCTAACAGGTTTGTACCGTCCCTCATCTACAATTTGTATAGCTTCTTTTTTACGTACAACTTGTTGGCCAGATTTTTCTTCATATAGAGTCCTTCCCGCTTCTGCCAGATCACCTTTGATGACTCCTCTTCGATGATGTTATGAATAACATCATCGCCTACACCCAGGAAAATGGCACTCGTGGCTCGTGCATCGAGGTCCTCCCAATCATCTTCACTCATCGACTCTGGCCTCTTAGCCTTGCCGAGTAATGCCTTGGAGACCCCTTGCTGAATTAGCATATCCTTCATCCGTCGCTGCCATAATGAGAAATTATTCTTGCCATTGAAGTTCTCAATCTCATATTCTTGATCTCCGCCGTAGTCGAACGATTAACGCCCAAACCAAAGGCTTTGATACCACTTGTTGTGCGATGGATCACCGACTCGATCAATTCAACCAAAAAATAGGAGATAATAACGAATACAAAATGAACAATCACAATCACACGAGACTCAGATATACGTGGTTCGGATGACCACCTACATCCACGGGCTAGGAGATATGAACCCACTATATGACTATAATGATTACATCGCTCTTAAATCAGAGCATCTCTCCACTCTGTCTCTCTCTTTCTGCCTCTCTCTCAATCTCAGAAGACGACACTCATAGAGTTCTCTCTTGTGCTTCTCTATTTTTTCCTCACTTCTCTTCCTACACTTATTTCCTTCACAAACATATTCTCAATTTACATGAGAAGAAGGAAAGTAATGCCAAAACCCAAAAAATCCATTTCTATGTTTTGGGGGATGGTGAATGAAAACATGATCCATATTTTAGGAGAATGGTAGATGAAAACATGATCCATGTTTTAGGAGAATGGTGGATCCCATAAATTCTCCATAATACTTTAGGACCAAATTTTCAACATATATATAAACAATTAATCATGATTTTTAACCGTGATAAAAGATGCATAAAAATCGTGATATATGTCAATTTTTATCTCAGTTTTATAATTTTTAATCTCCATTTTTAACCGTGATAATATTATTTTTAATCTCGGTCTTATATATTTTTGATCTCGGTTATTATACATTTTTAATCACGGTTTACAATCGTGATATAAATAAATATTTATCTTGATTTTATAATTTTTAATCTCGATTTATATACTTTTTAATCTTAGTTTTTGTATAATTAATCTCAGTTTTGAGGACATTTCTATCACGGTTAAAAATTGAGATAGTTTATCTCGACTTTTAATCTCACCCTCAAAGATTACGCTTTTATAATCGAGATTAAATATAAATCATCTCAATTAAAAACTGAGATCTTGTAGTATTATTGTAGTAGTGGAAAGACTTAAGGTAAGTGAAAGGGCTTATAAAGTGGATTATGACCCAAAATAATTAACAAATATTGTGTGATATATACCCATACATCCGATAAGTGCTAAGCAAGCACTAAGCGTATTGGAATGACGATAATCATTCTAATCTGAGAAACAAAATCCTAAACACCAAAGGAGGAATGCGATAAAAGAATTAAAGTAGGCCAAAGAGTTGGTCAAGTTAAAGAGAATTGAAAGAATATGAATTCAAGAACTGAGTTCTTAGAATTGGGTTCAAGTAAATCCCAAAAATAATTAAAACTCAAAAAAAAATTGAATCCAAGTGTTGGGTCAATGGTTAGAGAAGGCCCATATTAAATTATAAAAGCTCAAATGAAAGTTAAGAAGTTATAGAAGCCCAAAGTCTAAAGGGGTCAAGAATTAAATCTTGAAAATAGATTTATTAGGGCCTAAAATTTAATTAAGGTCCAAAAGAGAATTAATTTGAGATAATGGGCTAACGAATTAAATGGGCCAAAATGAATTAATGAAGGCCCAATCTTTATATTTCAAGTCCAAGTTTTTTGAAATTAGGCCCAAATCATTTTTAGCTCAAATATAAAAATTTGGGCCCAAAGTATGAATTAGTGAATTAATAGAACAAAATAAAATAAATATATATACATATACATAAAAATATTTTCTGTAGAGACTGTAAATTTTATTTATTTTTTTGGCCAATGAAAATTTATTAGGAAATTTTTTTTTATTAAAATTCCTTAATTAATTTTACTTCCTTTAAATTTATAAAACAAAAAAAATTATTTTCTTGGTTACAACAACCAAACCCGGCTCCTTTTTTGTATTTGCTATACCGAAATCTTTGCAACCAAATCTCATGTGTTAACTAATATCGAAATCTTTGCAATCAATCTCAGTAACCCCCTTGTTTTGGAACCCAATCTCGGTAACCCCCTATTTTGGGTTTCTTCCCAATTCCTCATCACCCCGTCACCGATATCCTTCGCCGGTGTCGCCACCGTCACCGCCAGTGGAGATCAATCAACACGGTAGAGAGAGAGAGAAAGAAACCAATGCCACCAACGACGCACACCACTATCCTCGCCGACATCCTCGTTACCGGCGTATTCTCCTCCTTCCTCCGATCTCTGGTTCTCTCCCATTTTTCGTTCGTTGTCGAAATCGTCTTCTTCTCTTCCTCCAATCTCTGGTTCATCATTGCGTCGATCGTCGTCATCGTCCATGGGTCTTGACGTCGCCGTCATCAGTGGATTGTGATCGTCGTTAACCGATCATCTTCCCAATCTTGCGTAGATCTGGCGTTGAAATGGCTAGCTTGATTATAAGGAAATGTGATGAATGCTTGTTATATTAAAATGTTTTGATGATATGCTTGATGAATGATTTCCAAAGAAAGTTCTCTTATTTTTAATAAAGATGGTGAATGGTTCACTTAAATGTGGCTCGTGTTTTAATTATGAAATTGATGAGAATATGATAAATCATATTGCATGGGTGAATGATAATTTTCGCTTGAGTATGCCAAGCCTTGCGGGTATCTGGCCCATGTGAGATAGCCTTTATGGCTTTTCCCATTTGTGAATTTGAAGTATTCGTATATGGGTGTGAGTTATAGCCTTTAAGGCATTTGTCTTTTTATGGGTGTGAGTTGTACCTACCACCGGTAATAAAGAGTGACCCTCACTTCTTGATGAGGTTACGGTACCGTCGAAACTCTTGATCGTGAAATAAACAACTATTTGGACACTGTAGAACGTGTGTTGGATGTCAGGTGTTATATAAAAATAGTTGTTCAAATTATAATACTTTGGCGTTGAGCCTATCCATTTTTAGTTAATTAAAATTATTCAAGTATGAATGCATGTAGCATATGAGAATTATTCTTATCAATGTGTGAAACTAGTTTTTAATCATATTCATTGAGAAAAATTGTTTTATTCCTCATTTCATTATAATGCAAATCACACTATCCTATAACTTTCTTTGTTGCAGATATTGGTTTGGAGTAGAGATTGGTCCACCCTAGTGCCAGGAGGAAGGATTAGAAGAGCATTATGTATGAATTGAACTTGGTCAGTAATATAAACCGGTTATGTTTTTTTGTATGGTGAAATAATAGTTGGAGATTGAGTATCTCGTAGATCTTTTCTTGTATTCTTGGGAATGGAGTATCCCGTTTAGTTTTTGTTATATCTTGGGGATTGAGTATCCCGTGGTACTTTAAGTCTGTAATATAATGAGAATAGACTAATATGGTATGGATGTATGTTGATGATGCAGAGTGCATCCTTAATCCAAATGATTAAGTTTAATCAGGTGAGCTTGTGCCGCACTCCTCCAAGCAGATTAAGTAACCTCAGGGGATCGTGAGTGTGACAATATATATATATATATATATATATATATATATATATATGTCAAATGGTAATGTTAGAGTAAGAAGGTATTCGTTAGAAATTATTTTTGAACTTTTAATTTATAGCTTAGCAAAAAGTTAAAAGAAAATTCAAAATCGCGTGCTTACAATTCTTTGCTTATAACTTGTAATTCTAAATTAACAAACACAAGTTTTACAATTTAAAATTATAAGTTTACAACTGTAATAAATATTTATAACTTCTGCTTGAAATTATAATTACAAATTTTACAGTCTTCATTTATACTATTATATAAAAGAAACACCTCATGTAATCTAGACAAATTTTAAATTTCTGTTACACTTTAACTTTTAATAATATCTAACATATATATATATATATATTTGCTTAAATACACATTTTTTTAATACTTTTAACTGTTAGGGTAGCCTTAAGCAGCCGAGGTTTTACATCTTACAAGTCTCCCAGCCGCAACAAGTAGGGTTTTTTCAATGGGAGGGGTGGTGGCACTTTGGCCTCCCTTTCCTTAGATCTACATCTCTCTCTCTCTCTCTATGTTTTCTCTTTTCCTTCTTTCTTTTTCTATTTCTCCTTTTTGTGTGGTTTGTGTTATTCTTTTTGTGTATTTTTTCTCCTTTTATCATCAATCTGTTCTCCACCACTCCGTTACTCGGGATAGCAGTCTCAGATCTAAACGTCTATCAGATCGGAAAAGATGGATCAACACAGATAATGCTAAAATTGAGGCTAGGTAACCACCCCAGACATACATTAAGTTTTTTTATGAGAGTTGGCGGATACTATAATGTCATTCTAGCTTTCTGTGGAAAAGGGCGGTGTTGTGTTTGTCATAATGGTCAATTTTTTATCTTTTGTTTGTTTGCAGATTTTTTTAGTGTATTTTAATAAGGCCTCCCTACGTGGAGGTTTGTGTTCCTCCATGCATGGAGGTTTGATTTTCCTCCCATGTGGAGTTTTCTTCTCACTGCATGGAGACTTTTCTCTCTTCTTTTAAAGGGTTATCTTGCATTTGATTCACTTATTTGTTCGACTTTATGTCAAATTTACAATGCATTTAGGTCTCCTGATCTTTTTTGATAAAAAAATTAATAGGGTAAAATAAAAAAACATAAATTGATTAACCTTTCACATTTTTCTCCTTTGCATTACCCATATTTTTTTATTCTTCTCCCTTAACATTGATAATTCTGCACACTATGCATGCAATTCCTTATAATTTATATATATTAAACTCTAAGTTTTTTATCAAACTCTTTGTAAAATCCGGTAAATTATATAATAATTAATTAATAAAAATAACTAACTAATTAAAGATTTAATTAAATGAATTAATATTCTGAAAACTTTAAATTTATAAATGATAAAAGAATAATTATGTTATTAATAATTGAATAAGAAAAGAATGAGACAAAAATAGGAAATAAAATAAAGAAGAATTGGCTGTGCATGTGAGATGACAACTGGTGGTTTGTTTTTAGGAAGATAAATCTGAAGGAAGGAATCAAGAAGCATGATCCCTGAAATATTGACCCTCATCCCTTTTTAAATGGGACTCCCATCCTCAGACTCATTCCTCTCTGCCCTCTGTTATCCCTATCGGCTGCTCTCTCTCTATTTGGAACCGCTGCACCGCAGCCACCACCGCAATCACCATCGCAGACGCAACCAGCAACGTCGGTGTTGCCACCGCTGATCGACACCACCATCATCATCATCATCATTACTCGTAGTGATCTATGGTTCATCTTTCTCACCTTCTGTTTCGGTTATACACAGATATACATATATGCATATCTATATCACATCGTTGTAGTTAATTAATCTTCGATTAAAGCTTAAAACTTTAATAGTTTCTAATACATATAGATATACATATATATCACACAGGCTCAGGTATATATATACATATATATACAAATTGATATGTATAAATAAGATATCATATATTTTCTATATATATATATACATAATACATGAGAGTACAGAAACACCCTGTGTAAAAATACATTGAAAATATATACGTTTATGGGTATAAATCTTTTGAAAATATGATAAAATAAGTATAAATAATAAACAATGAAAAAAGTAAGAAGAAAAAACCCTAAAATCAGAGATCTTAGCCATTGAAATCTCTGGTCCGAAGCTTTGGGTCGATTCATCTTGAGATTGAGTCGATTCACGTCCCTTAGAGCTGAGTTCCGTTACGAGTGGATCGACTCACGTGGATGTTGGGTTGACTCATGATGGCAAGGCCTCGGTTGTTTCTCAGGCCTTAATTTGGATTAACTCATGAGACTTTTGAGTCAACTCATGACTACTGCTAGACCTTCGTGGGTCGACTCATGAATCCTTTGAGTCAACTTATGCATCACCTGTGGGACTTGGGTCGGCTCACTCCTCTTGTGAGTCGACTCATTCCTATTTTGGTCGACTGAAAGAGTTGTTGTCTCAGCTCACTCTACTTTGGGTCGACTCATGCTGCTTTTTGGTCGACTCACAGCCACCTCTTTCGTGACTTTCTGCCTTGGGTTGACACACAACCTTCGCTGTGTTGACTCATGAACACCTGTTGGGCTTGGATCGACTGACGAGCCCTTTGAGTCAACTCATAGCTACCTGTTAGTGAGATACCGAGACCTGTTGCCCTTGAGTCGACACATGACCTTATTGTGTCGACTCATGGTCGCCTATGACTCTATTGGGTCGACTCACAGACCCTCCGGGTCGACTCAAATACCTAAAAATTCTTAAAATCATTCATATTTTAATTCTAAAATTAAGGCTCTATTTGGGCATCAGTTTAAATGATAAAATAAAGTAATTAATGATTAAATCAACACCAAAAACAAACTTTAGAAACTTATAATAGGGAGAAGGGTTTGTTTGGTTGTTAATTTAGTTTATTTAGCATTAATTGTGATTATGATATATTTCATTGTACAAATCAGGGTGATGTGTGAACCGTAGATTTCTTTTCTATTACATTGAGCTTGCATTGGATATCAGGTGAGTGGACTATCATGCTAGGTACTTTTAATAAAATCCTTGTATCTCCAAATTATTTTAGAAAAGAAATATATATGTTTCAAATCCTTTTATAATTTTACTGTTATAGCTTTTTCTTATGAAAATCATGGTACAAATATTTTTATCTATTATGGTATGATCGTGTGATTTCTTTTGGGACCATGTGAAAAATTCAGGGGATAGGCCTCTACAGAGGTGACTGTGGCCAATTAGGGAATAGACCCGTCCCGGAGACTGAGGTGACCCTAGTTGCTCAACAGTTTAAGGGACAGTCTGGGGGTTCCAGTGACCTAAACTAGGATCGTTTTAGAAAAAAGGCCCAAGCGCCACCATGTGGTGATTCTATGTTCGATGTTGGATCCAACGGGTCAAATCTGTAAAATTCGTGAAAATTTAAAAATTTAAAAATTTAAAAATATATTTAACAGAATTATAAACTTGTCGAATAATAAAATAAACTTATTAAACAAAATTTAATGCAATAAAGTGAGACGAAATCCCTAATTACATTTAGTTACCTGATAAATTAAATTAGCTTAACTAAATTAAAGTAGAATTTAATGAGAACATTCTAGGATTGAATTATGAATAAAATTAAATAAAATGGGAACATGCTAGAATTTTGTCCCTAGTAAATAATAAAAGAGTTAATTAAGAAACAAAAATGAAAATAGAAGAATAGCATAAAGGAAAAGAATAAATTTCAGAAGTTTAAAAATGGTAATTGTGATAAGCTTCCCAAAACCATATCCTATTGTTTTGGAAGCTGATTGAGCTGCTTCCCTAAAAATCTGGATCTAGTATATATATAAGAAAGCCCTTGCCCACGTAAACCCTACAGCCTCCCAAACTCTCCAGCATTCTCCATTCCTCCAACCCACGACCCTCAGCTGCGTAGCCTTCCCCTCCGCGTGCGTCTTCTTCCCTGCAAACCAAAACTCCATCCTCAAGCCTTCATCATCGTCTCTCTCATCTGGTCCCCATCTCTGTTGGATCTTCGGGTAAGTTTCATTTATCATTCTTTGTTCATCTTCCCAAACGGAATATAGATATATATATAAACGTAAGTTGTTCTTGTTTACACTACATAGAAACCATGCGGCTAGGATCACACTTGATTTCACAAACACGTAGAGAATGTATTAGAGACCTAGTATAGATCATTAGAACGAAGAAATCAATTGAAACGAATCAAAAATAATAGAGTTATACGAAAAATATATAAGAATATATATATGTATATCACTCTTGATATCTTTTGATTCAGTCTATTATAACAAAACTTTCGTCTAATAAAATGTGTTTAAAAACTTCCAAAACCTAAGTCTACATTGTTAGATTTCAAGAAAATACGAAGAACGGAATGAAATCCATCAAAAACCAGTGACGGAAGTCGTCACTGCTGCGTCGCGTCCGGACGTGCGGCGTTCGCGTCCGGACGTGTTTGCCCAGAAACTATACTGTCGTCGTGCGTCCGGACGCGCGTCCGGACGTGGGTGACCAGTGTGGTTTTCTATTTTCTTTTAGGCTCGACTTCTTCATAAATTTTATTCAGATATTAGTCTATACTAACGAATAACTAATTAATGGGTATGATAAACTCGAAGATGATAATTTAAAATAAACTAGTTGAGACATTAATTTGGAACTTATATTTAAAACGAAATGAATATTGTTTAATAAAACTTATAATAAATCATAAGTTAATAACTTGAATTAATGAGTTAAATAAATATCAACGGGTAGAAGGGACGTTTAGTAAATTTAGTCGATTTTGTGCGTCTATTGATATGTAGTTCATTTATTTCATAGCAGGTTGTTCATACCATTTCATTTCATTTTAGAGATTAGCTTGGACAACAGGTGCGTAGATTTTCACGCTATTATCTTTCTGTCAAATTCCCCTATTCCCCAAAATGGTTACAACTGTTTCTTTGTACTTAAATCATTTTATGCAAAGAATTCTTTGAATGAAACTTCTACTATATATGTATGCTTTTCAAAAGAAAACATTTTACAAAACCTTTTAAACAAAAGACTCTTTTACTATATCTTGCAAACTCGGTTTTTCAAACCCCTTTCAAAAGAAAAAGTACATCTTAACTTCTTTTTAAAAGAAAA
>JAUTBS010370627.1:0-10424 GCA_032361285.1 Aequorea victoria | reverse complement strand
TCCTTATCATATAAGCGTAGTTTAATCTTATTTATTTACATGCTTGGTGGATGGATCTTTAAATCAAACTAGAGTTGAACTATACGATGATATATTTATACGTATAACTACTATGAATATAAAACCAAAACAGAGTAATATTTTTTGACCTGTAATCACCTAACGGTGATGAGGATGAGGATGAAGAGGATGATGGTGGTGCCTGTGGTGGTCAATGCCAATCCTTGGTGGCGGTGGCAGTGGTGGTTGACGGGTGTGATGATGGTGGACAGTGGTGACAGTGGTTGCTGGAACAGGGGCAATGTGCGAAGAAGAGGGAGGTCGGGAGAGAGATGATTTGCAAAGAATAGGATTGAGAGGGATTTCTGAGATCGTGAGATTCCCTAAGGGATGAACACCCATTTAAATTGGAATGGAATTCATAAGATCGGGAAGTATCCCTAATTTCTCTCAACGTATCCTTATCTTTTCAAACTAACGCTCATTCAAAAGAAATACGCGGTTGGCTTTCCCTTTAAAATTATTCTGTTACAGCCATTTTTTCTTTATCTGCTGATCTTTGAATTCTTTTCCTTATTCTTTTTATTCAATTTTCTTTTATCAATTTAATAATAATATGAATCTGATTTATTTTATTATTAGGTATTCTAGAATCTTCTTATTGATTTGTTTAATTATATTTTTGTTTAGTTAACTTGTTATTCAATTAATTAAATTAATAATTAGTTTTAAAAAATTTAAATTTTACAGAATGTATATTCTTTTTTCAGATATAATGGGCAGTTCATTCAATCATCTCACTTCAATATTAAAGGAAAACAAACTAACTTAATCAAATTTTATCGAATGAAAAAGAAATCTTGACATTATTCGGACGATAGAGAATTTAAATTTTTTTTTAACAATATCATGTCCGACAGAGTTGGTAGATGGTGCACCCGAAAGAAAAGTCCAGGTCTACCAGAAGTGGCAAAAAACTTATCAGATGACTCGTTGCTACATTTTGGCTTCCAAGTCAAATGTGTTGCAACACCAGCATCTATATATGACCATTGCCTACGACATGATTCTGAACCTCAGAAAATATTTGAGGATCAGAATCGTGCCGCTAGGATGAAGGCTATGTCAAACTTGGTTAACACCAAGATGGTTGAAGGTACCCCAATAAGGTATCATGTTCTTAATATGATCGACATTCTTAACGAACTGGAGTTCTTTGGATCCGAAATGAATGGAGAAAACCAGATTGATTTCGTGCTCCAGTCACTGTCAGAGTATTTTAAGCAGTTTTGCCTAAATTTTACGATGAGTAAAGTGGATTACTCGCTAGCGTAACTTCTTAAAAAACTACAAACAACTGAAGGTATCATTAGGATCCAGTCTGTAGTGAATGTTGTTGAACGACCCTCGACTTCTGACCCGAAAGGAAAGAACAAGAAGAAGAAGAAATAAAAAGTTCAGAAGTAACATCCGGTTGTTAAAACTAAAGGAAAGACTCAATGGGCAGGAAAGCAGTCGAAAGACAAGTGCTATTTTTTCCATCAACTAGAACATTGGAAGAAGTATTGTTCGGTCTTCTTAGCAAAGCACGACAATGAACAATATAATAATTTTTCATTTACAACTGAAGCATGTTTTGTGATGGAATCTACGAAAACCTAGTGTGTAGATTCATGAGCCATTAATTATGTCTGTAATTTTTTACAAGAGTTCCAAGTGACCAGGCAACTAAGTGATGGAGATGTATTTTTATTTATTTGTAACGCGAATGAAGCAGCAGTAATAGCAATAAGAACAATTGTTCTTAATTTTGATAGTAATAGGCGAATAATATTGGAAGATTGTTTTTATATACCTTCAATTCGAAGGAATTTAATTCCTGTATCAAAATTGGTTATGAATGAATATTCGGTCAATTTTAATAAGAATATTTTTATTAAATTTGGCAGTTCTTATATCTGTTCTGGTATATTGGTGAACAATATGTATATTATCAAGCCTATTCTACCGATACTGCTTAATACTGAATTGAATAATTCTAATGGAAATCATTTAAAAAGAAGGAACCAAATTCTTTTGAATATGATTAGGTCCATAATGAGTTATTCGGATCTACCAGATTTATTTTGGAATATTATATTAGAGACTACAATATATTTGTTGAATCTAGTTCTATCTAAGTTAGTTTCTTTAACTCCCATAGAACTATAGAATGGGCGTAAGCGCAGTCTATGATATATTCGGATATAGGGTTGTCCAGCACACGTGATAAAAAAAAACTTATGAAGTTAGATTCTAGGACAGATGTGTGTCTCTTTGTGGGCTATCCTAAAGACACTAAGAAAGGTTTATTTTATGATCCTAAGAACCAGAAGGTCATTGTTAGTACCAATGCCCAATTCTTCGAAGAAGATTATATTGTAAACTTCGAGCCAAAAAGTAAGTTAATCTTATAAGAGCTAAGAGGAAGTAACCGAACAGATGCACTAAATGCACAACAGAAAATATCAACTGATATCAATAACTCATTGCCTTATGGTAGTGGGAGATTTATTGATAGTCGGGCATGTGTCACTAGTACACAAGCTCAAGAAGAGCCTCGTCGTAGTGGGAGCATCGGGAAACAACCTGACAAGTTGGTGTACTTGGGTGAACACTTTGATGACATCCCAGGAGAACATGAACCAGAACCCATAAACTATAACGAAGCTATCCAAGATAATGACTCTGATCTTTGGAGGAAAGCTATGAATTCTGATGTGGAATTTATGTATTTCAATCATGTCTGGGATCTTGTTGATTTACAAAATGGGATAAAACCTATCAGATGCAAATAGATCTACAAGAGGAAAAGAGAGACAGACGGGAAGGTGGAAACCTTTAAAGTTAGGTTTGTTGTAAAAGGGTTTACTTAGAAAGAAAGGGATCGATTATGAGATTTTTTTCTTCTGGTAGTTATGCTTTAAGTCTATCAGGATTCTTTTATACGATGTAGCTAGATATTTTCATTTCAATTAATCAAGAGAGTAAGGTATGCAAGCTAGAAAGATCCATTTATAGACTTGAGCAAGTATCCATGTCTTGGAACATCCGATTTGATGAGGCAATTAAGTTTTTTTGATCTTTATTAATGTCCGAATGAAACCTGTGCGTACAAAAAAGTTAGCGGAAGCGTGGTGACATTTCTTATACTTTATGTTGATAATATACTTCTCATCGGTAATAATGTGGGAGTATTATCTAAACGTAAAGGTGTGGTTGTCAAGACAATTCAATATGAAAGACTTAGGAGAAGCTAGTCACATCCTTGTGATCAAACTTATACGAGATCAGAATAAAAGGATGTTAGGTTATCCCAAGTACTTTATATCGATAATGTTCTCACCAGATTTAGCATGTGTGATTCCAAGAAAAGATTTCTTTACTTTTCAGGTATGAAATCAGTCTATCTAAGGATCAGTGTCCTAAAACACCTAATTAGATAGAAAGAATGAAAGGCATTTCTTATGATTTGATAGTCAGAATCTTCAAGTATGCTATGCTATGTACTAGACCTGATATTAATTTTGTTTGTTTTCATGGTTAACAGATTTCAGTCTAATACAAGCGAAGAACATTGGACAGCGGTAAAACACATTCTCAAGTATCTAAAAAGAACTAGAGATTATATACTGGTTTCCCAGGTTGAGAGTCTTGTACCCAGTGGTACACTAACTCAGTTTTTTAGTCAAATAGAGAATCCAGTAAGTATCACCTGATTCGAGACATCGATCAAATAGGTGATGTGGTTGTGATCAAGGTTGTATCAGCAGATAACCTGGTAGATTCTTTTACGAAGAGCTTAACGGCTAGGACTTTCAATAGTCACGTAGAGGGTATAGGTTTGAGATGTATGGTCACATGGCTTTAATAAAAAGTTGAAGATTGTTGGGGTTTTTATATAAAACTAGTTTTAAACATTTTATATTATTTTAATAATAATATAATAGATTGTCTAAGCCCTTTTATATCTGTATTTGTGAAAAAAAATATTTTAATTATTTATAATTAATATGCAGAATGTCATTAATTATACATAGTATGAATTCTGGTAAGTAGAGTTTAGTTTACTTACAAAAGACCAGAAGTCTAGTTGTATAATTAATTAGTTCACAACCTAGATAGGGTTGACATCCTATTGGTATAGCTGCGAGCACAATTTTAGTAGTTTATCTTAATCACATGAATTTGTTCGATAATTGAAGGAAAATTGTGTTCGGCACACCAGGAATGTATTGAACATGACCAAAGGTGAAATTAAAATTCATATACTAATAGGATTGGAGTTATACAATTTTACGATTTGCTCAAGAGCTTATAGATTCTTAATCTCGAGAAATATTGAATGCTGACATGTTTTAATATTTATTAATTTGAATTATTTACGGTTGCGATTCAATCTCATTGTTTTAATAAATCCTGTAATTTGGATAATAAATATTAAAATGTGATCAGTGTCATATTTCGAAGGAATTTATATCCAAAATATTCTAGTTTGAATTGTAATATCTCTTAATAAATTCATAAGTTTTGTTACTACCAGTAAACCTGATTAGTGGATTATTAATTTAATCTAGTAGTGTATCAAATAAGTTGAATTTGGTTATCAAGAATTGTAGATGTTGGTGAAATTAAATTATCAGTAATTAAATTTCATTAAGAGAGTATTAAAAATTTAACACGTAGAATCATATTATGTGCTATATAACCCGGCAAATAAAGACTTTTAATCTTATGATTTGAGAAAATTAAATTGGAGTGCAGTTATAATTACTTGGTAGAATTAATTACAATTAAAAGAATTAAAAATATATTACAGGGTAATGATATGTAATTTTTAATTTTTTTGAAAGCTAATTTAATTATTATCATTGGATCCCGGTGTAGTCCATAATCGTAGATCAGGTTCCTTCTCTCCCTTGACTTAATCTATAAATATGAGACTTATTCTAATTTTAGGTCAGAACTCATATTCGTAGACGACAACTAGGGTTTTGAGATATCAAAAAAGGAAAAGAGAGGGGCGGCCAAAGAGGTGTCCACCCACCAGACTTTTTGCTGATCGTGTGTTTGAATCATATACCGGAAGATTCGAAGAGTTCATGTTGCAGTTCTGATTCAAACTTACCATAATCAACAGGTAGATTTTTGAACTCTGGATAATCAATCTAAAATACGTATAAATGTTTAATCTAAGATCCGTCAGCGTTTTTATTTCGTGAATCCAACAAGTAGAATCACTACGTGTTTTGAATGTAGTGTAACCACTGGCCTTTTCCTCTTTTGGCTTACTTTGTCCACTTACACAAAAGTTGCCCATTTCTTTGCTCAAACCTCGCCCTTTTGCACCCCAAATCAAGTCCGAGCAATTTTGCAAAATGTCTATCAAAACCAATTGAAATTCTAACCACTCTGATTTGAGACTCCATCGATCAATTTTCATCCCAAATTTGAACCCAAATCCAACCTCAAATCACATTCAAAAACAACATCTACATCTTCCCCCCCACCCCCCCAAGAAAAAAAAATCTCTTTAATTCAAAAATTCAACCTTTCCCCCTCAAAATTCTAGTTTTCAAAAATTCATAATATTTCCCACCTAAACTTCTAATCTCAGAAATTCAAATTCAAAATCTGAAATTCAAAAAATTAAATTCGAAATCAAGGTTCGAGATTCAAGATTTGAAATTTGAAATCCAGAATCCAAAATTCAAAATTTGAAATTAAAAGTTAAATATTAAAATTAAAATTGACATTCAAAATTTAAAATTTGAAACTTGAGATTCAAAATTTTAAATTCAAATTTATAATCAAAATTCAAGATTCAAAAATTCAAACTCAAAATTTAAACTCAAAATTTAAACTCCATTTCAGGTTGAAGATCAAGTTCAATTCAAAACCATTTGAACCCTGACCATTCCAATTTGAGATACTTTTAAACTTTTTCAGGCTTAGGCCAAAATCAGAATCCATCCAATTCAATCCCTGCGACCTTAAACTCCATTTAGGTCCCCCGGCTTTAAATTCATTTCAAGTCCCCGCAGCCTTTAAAGGTCCCCACAATCTTAAAAGGTCCCTGCGACCTTAAAATCAATTCAGGTCCCGCAACCTTAAACTCAATTCATGTCCTAGCGCCCTTAAACTCAATTCCGGTGCCTGCGACCTTAAAATTGAATAGTACCCTGGACCTTAAAGTCAAACTCAAATGGTCTACTAGACCTTAAAGTTAAATGGTCTCATCGACCTTAAGGTCAAACTCAAATGGTGTGCTGAACCTTAAAAACAAACTCAAATGGTCCCTTAGACCTTAAAGTCAAATGATCCCCTAGACCTTAAAGTCAAATGGTCCCCTCGACCTTAAAGTCAAACTCAAATGGTCCCCCGAACCTTAAAGTCAAATGGTCTCCTGAACCTTAAAGTCAAACTCAAATGGTCCTTTGAACCTTAAAGTCAAATGGTCCCCTCGATCTTAATGTCAAATGTTCTCTAGGACCTTAAAGTCAAATGATCCCCAAGACCTTAAAGTCAAACTCAAATGGTCACCTGGACCTTAAAGTCAAATGGTCTCCCAGACCCTAAACGACTTCTTTTAAATGGTCTCTCAGATCGTAAACAGTTTCTTCAAATAGTCCCGCAGACCGTACATGGTTTCCCTCAAATGCCCCCCCAGACCCTAATCGATTACCTCAAATGATCTTTCAGACCCTAACCGGTTCCCTCAAATTGTCCCTAGACCCTAACCGGTTCCCTCAAATGGTTCTCCAGATCTTAAATGGTTCCCTCAAACGGTTCCTCAGACCCAAAATAGTTCCCCTCAAATGGTCCCCCAGACCCTAAACTATTCCCATCAAATGGTCCCCACACCCTAAATGATTCCCCTCAAATGGTCCCCATACTCTAAATGGTTCTCCTCAAATGGTTCTCAGACCCTAAACGGTTCCCTCAAATGGTCCTCCATATCTAAAACGGTTCTCTTCAAATGGTCCCCCATACCCTAAACTGTTCCCTCAAATGGTCTCGCAGATCCAAAATGATTCCCCTAAAATGGTCCCCAGACCCTAAATGGTTCCCTCAAATGGTCCTTCAGACCCTAAATAGTTCCTCCAAATGGTCTTCCAGACCCTAAATGGTTCCCCTAAAATGATCTCCCAGACCCTAAATAGTTCCTCTCAAATGGTCTCCCAGACCCTAAACAGTTTCATCAAATGGTCTCCCAGACCCTAAATGATTCACCTTAAATGGTCCCCAGACCCTAAACAGACCTTTCAAATGGTTCTCTAGACCCTAAACGATTTCCCTCAAATCCCCTTGACCCTAAACGATTTTCTCAAACCTTAAACGGCTCCCCTCAAATGGTCCCCCAAACCCTAAATAATTCCTTCAAATGGTCCTCCAGACCTTAAACGGTTCAGACGGCCCCCCAGATCTTAAACGGTTTAAACGGTCCCTCAGACCCTAAACGGTTCACTCAAAATGGTCACTTCGACCAAATTCATACTCGATCTTCATTGATCTCAATCTTTTTTTGGTTCCTCGTGACCTTGAACTCGAAGTTTCTTCACTCTATTTTGCTTTGTTTCACATCATATGCATTACCCCATGAACTATGCCCGATTTGATCCTTCACAAAGGGGTACGTAGGCAACCCGATGGAAATTCAGGTACGACCAACCCTTTTTATCTCCTTATGATTTTCTTAATTAACTATTAGTGCCATGAAAAAATAGATTGTCTCTTATCTTTGACATTCACTTTTCCCGACAGTTTGTGCGATGAGCTTTGTCAAATAAGGGCATCCGTAGACACCTTAATTTGTCCGACCATACTAGTTAAGTCCATCAGTGTGATGCGAGCCCGATGACGAAGAGCAGAAGTGTGGTATGTCAATTATCCAATCTGGAAGGCTCAAGTTTCAAAGTCAAGAAATCGAGATTTATCGAAATTATGTTCGAACCCCAACCATCTGAATTCCCGAAAGTTTTTGAAAAGAGTTAATTCCATTTTAAATCAAAAATACCTTCCCAAACATGTCTCTAAGCCCAAAAATAGAATTTTAAACAAAAAAAATCATTTTAAACCCTAAAAAATCATTTTTGAGCTAAAAAATTATTTTGACCTAAAAATACCCAAAAATCCAAAAACGAACCAGTGCCACCAACAATGTCGGTCCGGCACAAAACCCCCTAGAAGATCTCTCTGATTGGCCAGACCGACACATCATAAATGTCGGAGGACCAACATTCTCTTTGGTTTTCATTTTGTCTTTTATTCCGCAAACTCTAGCCGTCATACCAAATTTTGGCATATCCCCAACTTTGATAACTTCCTTTAAAGCTCAAAATTTACTCCCTTGAAACCTCTATATAAAGAAACTTAAACCTAAAACCTAATGATCCATCTTTTGAGCCACCAAAACCCTAATCTCTGGCTTCCTTCTCTCAAGTCTTAGCCTCTTTCTAGCTAAAAATTAAGTTCTTCTCTCCAAACTCAAGAATACAACACTTTTTCATACTAAGATTTTGATTCAAAGTACCGGAACGATTGAATTCTCGACATGTGATTCAACAAACAAGTATACCAAGGGCAATTCTAGTAACATACGGTCGTCTCTTCTTTCACGTTGGAATGTATTCATCGCTCTTCGTATTATTCGTCGTTCTTTTTTCATATTACTTAAAAATTCAAAAAGAAAATAAAACTTTCATCAAAGTAACATATAAAGTTTTAATCTAAAAGATATTTTTATATAAAATACATAGAAAAATATTTGTTTAGACAAACTTATTTTTCGATTTTCAATAATATGAACATGAACGTTCCATCCGAAATCAGATAGATCGTCTGTAGTTCATTCGTTTTTGCTTTTATTATTTCGTTTTTATTTTCATTTTTTTTCCCTTTCGTTTTTATTTTTTTATTTTTATTCTTTTTTCGTTTTATGTCATGAGGATATGAACGCTTTGAAACTTGAATAATATTTGACGGATCGTCAACCCTCGTGCTGTATTTAATTTGCTCCCACGTTTTTGAAATTATGTAATTTAATAGGATAGTTGCGAGCGACGATCTGAAAAAATATATTTAAGAATTTGAAACATTCATATTGTGTTTATTTATTATTTAGTTTTTCTTTTTTATCTTCTTTTTGTATTCTTACGATGCTTGCTTATTCAATTTGTCGATACTTATGTTTGAATGCTTAATCCGTAAAAATGGCGAGATGACGATAGTTTTCTCTACGCGTTTAGACCCGAAATTCTCAAAGTCATAGTTTTTTATCACACAAAAAGAGAATTTTTGTTTATTTTTTTCATGAATTTTCAAACCTCATTTTTATAATAAATTGAGTAAATATTTTTTTTAAATGGTGTTTTTTCTTATTTCTATTTTGTTACATAAGCCATCCTTTCCACTTTATAAAAAATTATAATGTTTCTTCAAAAAGATAATTTTTCCATGTTTTTAAAGATGGTGTTTCCTTTTTCTAAAAAGTAACGAAAAATCTAAATGGAAGAAATGAGTTTTCAACCTTTCCAAGATTTTAGAATTTTTCCTAAACGAAATCTGTTGTTTTGAAAAATAATAAAATCTTATTTTTGGAAATTATTTATAAAAATAAGGGGACCACCTGGTCCCATTCAAGCCTTAAGAATCATTTTATTTTTCTTTTAAAATAACATTAAATCATTAGAATTTTTCCCTACTGTGGGGACCCCGCCCTCTCATCGCCCCTTCCGATTGGGGAAGGGAGAGGGGTTTTCCCTCGAAGTGTGCATCCGTGGGTTGAGGACTGCGCGAGTTTTTTAGAGTCGTCACTTGGTTTTCAGGAAAACAAAGAAACCAAAAAAGGGTCATTTTCAAGGTAAATCAACCCGTCATTACCAGAGATCTTTGGTTCGGGAGTTAAGGTACGAAAGGGGAAGGTGTTAGGTACCCCTCTTGCTCGATCCGAGGATTGGCCTATACTTAATCGTTTCGTTCAGTCTTTGTCTTAAATTTATCAAAAGCAATACATATAGAAAGGGGGTTAGAGAGAGAACATACAAAAGCAAACATGGAAATAAAACCTAACCTAAAATTAGGGCTTTCTATGCATACTTACACTTTTAGGCATGTCAAGTGGAGAGATGGCAGCATAACAGCACAACTGGTACATAGAAGGCCTGTTGTTTAAAAGCAGGAAATATGCAATCTAGAAAAGAAAGGAAATGACTAAACACAAACGAAGAAAAAAAATAACTACATGTGATTCTACGAAAAGACTAAAAATGAAAAAAGAAAAAGGCTAAAAGAAAAACATGCTTGGACAATTATTAAAAGGTAGAAAAAAATGGGAGGAGAAGAGAGATTAACACAAGGATTCTACTAAAAGACTTTAAAAAGAC
>JAUTBS010370626.1:0-17601 GCA_032361285.1 Aequorea victoria | reverse complement strand
AGTGCATCTAGTACCAAGTATCATATCTAAATTTTTCTCTCCTTGAGTGAATTTAGTTATGATTTTGGTTAGATCATTAATCTTTTGTTTTAATAAAATATTTTCTTCTTCGATTTCAGTTGAGTTATTTAAATTTTGTTTTTCATTTTCTTTTTCAAAAACATCTATTTTTTTATTTTAATTCAGTAATTTCCTTTTTAAAAAACTTATTTTTCAGTTTTAAATCTTTTATGATTTTTAAGGAATCTTCAAGAGCTTCTATAAGTTCTTCATGAGAAAGAAGGTCGTCATCACTATCTGAAAAGTAAGTTACCTCATTTTCATGGGCCATGAGGCGTTGTCGCTTGCATCTTCCTCCTCTTCACTTGAGTCTGAGTCATCCCAAGTGGCTTTCATAGCCTTCTTGAGCAGAGGACATTCGGGCTTGATGTGTCCCAGTTTTTGGCAGTTGTAACATACAACTTCTTCCTTCTTTTCCTTTGGACTTGGGTTTTTGCTGGATTGACCCTTCCATTTCTAAAATTTTCCTTTTTGTTCTCTTTTATTCTTCAATATTTTGGCTACTCTTCTTGTGATCATAGCCAATTCTTCATCATCATCATCTTTAGATTCTTCTTCCTCTTTTGCAGCTTTAGTGGATTTGAAGGCCACTATTTTCTTGATCCTTACGTCCTCCTCATCTTTTAGGGTGAACTCATGGGTAAGAAGCGATCACAGGAGTTCATCAAGATGGAGTGTTGTGAGGTCTTTTGCTTCCTCAATGCGATCACCTTTGGTCTCCAATCTTTTGGTAGTGACCTTAGAATTTCCTTGATAAGTTCAACATTCGGAAAACTTTTACCAAGAAATTTTAGATTATTAATAATGAGGTTAAAATGGGTAAACATATCAGATATATTCTCAGCATCATGCATTTTCAATAATTCATAATCTCTCACAAGCATGTCAATCTTTTTATCTTTTACTTGGTTTGTGCCCTCGTGAGCAACTTGGAGCTTATCTCAAATTTCTTTAGCATTATCGCAACCTTAAATTCTATTAAATTCGTCAGGTCCAAGTGCACAGTGAAGGAAATTTACAATTTTAGCATTTATCTGTAGTTTTCTCCAGTCATCATCAGTGTAATCAGTTTCTAATTTATGAGTGTAAATTCCTTCTATCATAGTACTAGGTATGAGTGGTCCATTAACAATGACTCTCCATGCAGTCATATCTTGAGATTGCACAAAGTAAGTCATCCTAGTTTTTCAATAGGTGTAGTTTGTCCCATTGAACAAAGGTGGTCTGTGGTCTGTGGGCTGATTGGCCCTCAGACAAGGTATTATGTTGGTTTACCATGAATCCTTAAAAAATTGTTAGGTTTTAATAAAATGTAAGCACGAGGCTTTAATACCAATTGTTGTCCCGAAAATCAACCGAAATGTGGGGGTGAATGAGTTGTTTTTGCAAACTTAAAATCTTTTCAAAAACTCTTCTTAAAGCGGAATAAAAAAACTCAGTAGCTAAAATGAATTGCTAAAAGTAAAGAGTTTAAGGGAGAAGAAGATACAACCAATTTATAATGGTTCGGTCCTTCCGACCTACGTCCACTCCTCAAGCACCTTGGGAGTTATAATCCACTAAATTGAATTCTTTGATGGGCGAATCGAAGCCTCGTACAAACGAATTCTTCAGATGGTGAATTGAAACCACTTACAGATTCTTCAGAGAGTGAATCGGAATCTCATTCTTTTATGGAAAAGAGTAGCCGAGAAGTAGTTGAGGATGTTGTAAAGTGCTTTCTCCTTTAAGAGACAATAATAAATAGCTCACTTACAATCAATGTTCTCTCACACTAAAATACATATACAATGAATGAGGTGAGGAATAACACAAGACAGTGAAAATAGAGTATTAAGAGCTCAGGAGAATGTTTTCTGGTTGTTTAGCTCAGTAATTGAATGTAGCATATCTTCTTCTTGTTTTGATTCTTCAAACTTCAATCCTTATATAGTCGGAGAAGGTAGAGAGCACGTTGGGAGCATTTACTTGCCCATTTAATGCTGAAAACTAGCTATTGGAAGCTTCAGCGATTTTGAAATCCCGCGCCAGTGTCGACACAAAGTGTTCTGGTGTCTACACATTTGTCTTCTGGTCGCTGAGGGGTCAACCCAAGTGGCTTAGGTGTCGACATTTCTTTATGTATCTCAGAAAATAGAAATATTGGAGCTTACTGGAATGACCAAGGGGTCAACACTTTCTTTAGTGGGTGTCGACACTTGCTGTGTGGGACTTTTGGTGTCGACTCATTTGACGAGGTGTCGACACTTCTTTTATAGCTTTACTTTCCAAAAATATCAGTGCTTACAGGAACACTCAAGGGTCGACTCAAGTTGAGAGGGGTCGACTCATCCTTTACATTTTTGAAAACAAAAATGTTGGTGCTCTCGGGAAGGACTCTAGTGTCGACACTTATGTGAAAGGTGTCAACTCAACTTATGAGCTTCAACAAACTGTCTTCAAAAGAACTTTTTGTCGACTCATAGACTTGAGGTGTCGACTCAAAAACTTAAAACATAGAATTTTAAGTCCTGTTTATTCCTGGAAAGTCTTATACAAGGAGCATCTTTTTATTTTGATCTTAGTGCCTTTAAATCTTGAAAATATTAACTTATTGCACAATCAAACATCAGTAAACATCAAATCAATTGTTGTTATATGTCAAAATCAAATATAGGACTTGATTGAATAACCCTAAGGCTAACACACCCAAATCTTGTGAGTGTCAACCAAAGGTGGGGCCTGGTACGCGTGTGAGCCATGATAGTCGACCCTTGTCTCAACCCTAGTCCTGTTTCCATGTTGTGTGTGTCGACCCAATGGGAGAGTGTGTTAATCCAAGCCCTTTGAGTCGACCCAATATGAGTCTTAGTCGACTCAAGTAAGAGAAAATGATGATGTTCCAGTGGTGTTTTGGTACGATTGTAAACCATTTTGGCCCTAAGTTCCTTCTTGAAATATATCATAAATAAGGTTATCTAACTCATGAAGATGCAAAGAGGGTAGTATGATGTGAGATTAAGGTAGATCCTTATATATGGTTACCTTATGTTATAGGTTTCGAAGGAATACTTGTGGAAGGACGGACACCTCAGAAGAGTGGTAGCCTAGCTTAAGACTTGAATATCGAAGGTGAGAGTATCTAGCTTGTTCATAATAATTGGTATGTCATGAAGTGTTTTATAGATGTTGATGGGCATGTTTTGTTGTATGCTTGGCTTTATGTTCTATCATGGAGTTGAAAGGGGTTTCCTAATGCAAGATGAGTTATAAACATGTGTGACATGTATATCCAATGATGTTTTCCTTTCCTATAAAGAATGTGAGCATGTGTTGCTTATCCTTTCATATAAAGAATGTGAGCTTATGTTGCTTGTTTGGTTGAATAGTTGTAATTATCCTTTAGTATAAGGAATATGAGCATGTGTTATTTGTGTGGTTGAGTAGTGTAATTATCCTTTCATAAAAAGAATGTAAGCATGATTTTCTTGTGTAGTTGGATATACTTGTTGTATGGCTCCGTTGGGAGCGTAGCTCAGACTTGAGCATTATGATGGTGTATAGCTCCGTTAGGAGCGTAGCCCAAAAGAGGTATTGTTATGATATCTCTATTGGGAGCGTAGCTTAGATGTGAGCTTTATGATGGCTCTGATGGGAGCGTAGCTTAGATGTGAGTGTTGTTTTGTTGTGTGGCTCCGTCGGGAGCGTGGCCCAAAAGTGGCATGTTTTAGCCTTTTAAGGCAATGCCCCATTTGGGGAGCCTGAAGCTGAGGGCTGTGATGTGTGTATGTGTGGTAATGAGCATGTGTGTATTGCTTTTAAGCATTATACAAGTTGGTCTAATGAGTCTTAAGTTTAGAAACTTAATAACATTTTCTAAACGGGTGGTGGGCCGGTGGGCCAGTTGCTAACCTTTAAGCTTTTGACCCATATGGCCAATCATGATGTTTATATCTTTATATCTGTTGAGCCATTAGGCTAGTGTGTGTGTGAGTTGAGGCATGTATTCTTTATAACCATGTGATGGGCCATAGGGCCAAATGTTGAAATGCATTTAATGATGTGGGTTTTGGCCACTGGGCCGTGTATGCATGGAAAGAAAATAAAAACATGTTTAACCCTTTTGGTGTGGTCATTGGACCGTGGAAAAAAAAGGCATAAGGTTTAATTAACCAAGTTATTGACTACTGAGTCAAACTGTAAATGTGTTCTTCATGTACTACTGATGTAAGAAAGAATGTTGTTTAGTATAATACTTGCATGTTTATACTATGTTGTCTGGTGCTCTTCATTATGATGCTAAGTCTACTCTCCTGTAACCTTTGTGGTTGCAGATTATAGCTCGGTGTAGACTCTTTTTGCATTAGTGCTATGTCGAGAGGAAGGAAGATCCTTGTAGAAGCTATCCTATGATTAGATGTTGTCGGTCCATAGTGGCAGGTGGAGTTTTGGTTGAAGGAAATGAAGACCTTTGTTGTACTTTTTCTTTTGGGATGTTGTGAGATAGTAGATGTTTATCTCTTTTTGGTTGTTCCTGTATGAAGGATTATGTATCTTGTAGTTGATGGTGTATTATCTGTTGTATGGACATGTACTTTCTATAGTACCTTGTTTTGTTGGAGTTTAATGGTTGATTTTTAATCATAGTATATGACTTGTTATAGTAGTTGTATGAGGAAGTGTTGACGTAGCACCCCTTCGAGTGGGATTTATTATTGTCCGGGGAGTGAGGAGTGACATTTTGTTATGAGAGCTTAAGGTGATAGGTTCTGTACACATGGTTGAGTTGATTGAGTCTGGAACTAGATGGACAATAGGATATGTGGTTGTTGTGGCTAGGAGTAGAGAGGTTGTTAGGGATATCTTTCCTTAAGTCTTCGGGCGTCTAGTTGATCAACTTGAAAATCTAATTGGAAACTCGTTGGCACCGACGTTGGTTCTTATTAGGAGTCCAAGTAAATCGATTAGATTGGAAGGATGACCCTAGCGATCCAGGTAGGAGGTGTAAGAGGTTCTATGTATAGATGAACCGTGGTTGTGTGTAGGGAGAATAACCCTAGAGTTGTAGTCGGGTTGAGAAGAAGGTTTAATAAAAAGTGGAATCTTGGTCGTTGTTGTTAAGGTGTTGACCCTAATGTTTGAAAGAGTTCGAGAACTCGTGGTGAAAATTGTGAGTATATGGAACTTTTTTCCAAGTGCGATGTTGATGAGTGATAGATGATCCTAAGTGATGGTATGGGCTTGAGTGCTCGAGAAGGAGGACATAGTGAGTGGATCCTCAGTTTGAGGTTGTTCTTCTGGTAGTGGAAAGATAGTCCTAGCAACCTAGGCGAAACCTTTTGTTGAACAAAAAAGTATTGGTGAACATAAATACCGTTGTAGAAGTAATAAGTCGTAACTAGGGGAATGTTGTTCCCGTTGGGTTAAGTGTGTTAGTTGAACAAGAGGTTTGTATCAGTGTTCGACTTTGGTTCAAGGTGCACATGTTGGTGCACGTTTCTTGCATGATCATGATAGATGTGTTGGAAGTGAGTTGATGTGTGGACCTTTTAGGGTCGAGTCGGATGAGGAAGTTTATCCTCGTTGAAGAAGAAATGATGTTAGTATATGATTTCTGCTTAATCATAAAGAAGCTCTAAAGTTGAGCTAGTGTTGGAACCTGAAAGTAATAACAGTGTTCGTTTCTTGTGTAGAGGATGGAAGATTCTGAGGAAGGGTCCTCTGCCCCAGGACAATAAGGTGGGAATGGGCAAGGAGCAGCCCTGCAAGTTAGGCAACCTGATCGGGCAGATCAGGCTGCGAAGATGTTAGAGGCTATTTCCCGGCTTATCGAAGAAAACACTAGGTTGCTTGGTATGTAACTAGGAAGGAGTGATAAGTCGCAAGCTAAACAATTCAGAGATCTGAGAGCTAAGGAGTTCCATGAGACAATTGATCCCGCTGAAGCTGAGTACTAGTTGAAGGATGCAGTGTGCATTCTGGAGAGGCTTGGTGTGGTGGAGGGTGATCGAGTAGACCTCATCACCTTCATGTTTCGAGGTGAGGCCTATAATTGGTGGGAGGCCACGGAAAGATTGTTGAAGATGCCTACTCCTGGAGTGGAGTCCCAGGTGCCACAGAGGATCATTTGGACTCATTTGGCGAGGACATTTGAGGAGAAATATAAACTTGTATCGTATAAGCACAAGAAGGAATAAGAATTTATAGATTTGGCTCAAGGGAAGATGAGTGTGGCAGAATATGAGGTGAAATTTACCGAGTTGTCTTGATATGCACCGCTGTTGGTTCAGGATGAAGAAGCCAAGTGTAGGAGGTTTCAAAAAGGACTGGACTACCCGATCAGGACTAGGTTGACAGCCTTGGAGATCGGTAGTTATGCGAGCCTAGTCAACAAGGTAAGAATGGTGGAGAAAGATGTGATTGAAACCGCTAGTAAAAAAGAACTGTTCAAGAAGCGTAAGGTGGGAAACCCTTCAGAGGGTGGGAGTGAGAAGAATTATCATCAGAAGAGTGGACAGGAGATGCAAACCTCTAATCAGCAAAGTTACCTGTCGATAGCTAAAGTTTTGGACCAAGGGCGTGGTCCTTCAAACAAAATGACATCGAGTGGGAGTGGTAAGAATTCTGGCTGTTATAGATGTGGAGCATCTGGACATTTTGTGAGAAATTGTCCGATCCCGGAGAGAAAAAAGGTTACATGTTACTGGTACGGAGAATCGGGACACATATCTGCGCAATGCACATAATAAGAAAAACTTGTCGCGTCAGTCGAGAGTAAGAAGGTTGCGGACCATAAATCATTCAAGAAAGGATAAGGTATGTATGTTTCACATACTTTGGCTTTGTTTTTCTTACATTGTAAGTGTGCAAGAGAAGTAATAAGTAGGGTAAGGTACCCGAACTCTTGGAGTTTACATAAATATATGGAAGGTTTGAGAATTTGTATCTTGTACAACGAGGTGAGTGTATGTCTTACATCATGGCAGTTTTTCCTTAGGGGTAAAGAATACGCTTAAATTTCATGACGAAATTTCTTTAAAGATGGGATACTGTAATATCCTGTGAATTTATCAATAAAATAATAAATTATGATTAACCCAGTTTAAGGCCAAGGTGAGGCCCTGCTTGGGTTGTGGTTGATATTGATGATGTAACTAATGAAACAAAGAAGTAAAGAGGGACCAAATGCATGAATTAGAAGAAATGAAAATTTAAGATTTTATAAATAGTTGGAAGAAGAAGGAGCCTTGTGTAATAAGTGAAATGTGATGTGAAAGCCTGACATACTCAGTGAGTCGGGGGTTGAGAAGTGATGGATGTCAGGGTCTCTGATGCCCTTTCTGAAGCCTTGTGTATTGTGTAGAAGCAGAAAAGGAAAAAAAGAAACCAGAGAGAGAAAGAGAGAACTGGTGATTCGGAGGAAGAAGAGAGTAGGAAGGAAAAATCGTGAGAAAATATAGAGTGTTTGTGCTCATGGAAGGTCGGGACTGCTTTAGCTGGGGCAGTGTGGAGTGTTCACACCATTTGCAGAAGGGACAAATGAGAAGAAGAAGAGAAGAGGCGAGGTTCACCATTAAAACTGTTCTTGAAGTTCAGAGGTAAGAACTCGTGTTCTAAGCTTTCGTAGTGTTTACCATGGGGTACCTCCGGTAATCGGAGATTGGGACCTAGATCCTTTAGTCTTTGGCCTTTTATTAGCCCTAGACTATGTTGTTGGTATGTTCATTTGGGTATCCATGGTTGGGTGTTCCCGTTAGGTGAAACCTAGATTTCTTTTATAAATCTCAGTAAAAATCCTTGTGGGGGGATTTCGGGTGTGTTGGATGTTGTGGATGTTGAGGAAAAAGATAGAGGAAGGTAAATATGTGGTTGGAGTAATGGGTGGTGGCCCAGAAAATAGGTTTTTCAGCCCAAACGAGACCTTAGAACAGATCGAAAACAAAAACAGAGTATGGCAGTTTTCCGGTGTGTGAGTCGACCCTGGGAGGTTGGGTGTCGACTCACAGTTGTTCCGGTCTCTGTAGTTTACACAGGCTGGAGGTTGAGTCGACACAAGCAGCGTGGTGTCGACTCAGAGATTTTTCAGTCTTGGTAGTTTTGACAGGCGGGTGTTTGAGTCGACCCAAGTTGTGTGGGTGTCGACTCAGGTGGTCTGGACCCATGTCCTTCTCTCTGTGAAAGGTGTGAGTCGACCCTTGGGGTTTGGGGTGTCGACTCAAGAGAGTTTAGCTCTCGGTTATTTAGTAGACGGTGTAGTGAGTCAACCCTGGTGTGGGAGGTGTCGACTCAGGAGAGATTTTAGCCTCTGTTATTTGTGCAAGAGAACGATTGAGTCGACCCAGGTGGTCATGGTGTCGACTCAAAGACTGAACCCTGTGTGTGGGTCAACCCAAACCCATTATGTGTCGACCCAAGGTGGCGTCAGGTGCGCATGTGAGCCGTGACAGTCGACCCTTGTCTCGACCCTAGCTCTGTTTTCATGCTGTGAGAGTCGACCCAACTTACCTGGGTGTCAACCCAAGTCCCGTGAGTCGACTCATTGGAGGCATGAGTCGACTCAATGGAGGAAAAATGGTTGTGTTCTAGCGATATTTTGGGAGAGTTGTAGACCCTTTTGACCCTAAGTTTCTTCATGAAATATATCACAAATAAGTATATCTAACTCATGAAAATACAAAGAGGGTAGTATGATGTGAGATTAAGGTAGATCCTTATATATGGTTACCTTATGTTATAGGTTTCGAAGGAATATTTTGAGGAAGAAGGACGGGCACCTCACGAGAGTGGTGGCCTAACGTAAGACTTGAATATCAAATGTGAGAGTAGCTAGCTTGTTCATAATAATCAGCATGTCATGAAATGTTTTATACATGTTGATGGGCATGCTTTGTTGTATGCTTGTGTAGACACCCCATTTTTAACTAAACCGAACATCGGCCGGTTCTCGCTCGCCTTTCCGATAATGAAATGTATGTTAGTCACGATGAAGGAACTTCTTTACGAGTCCGAGGGTCCGAAGAGTACTTTCAAAGCAACCCAAAATACCCCAATACAACCCAAAACACCCAAAAATACCAAAAACATCCCTCCGTGCAACTACCCAGCGTCGCGCTACCTTTAAGTGGCGCATGCCACTTCCTTCCAAAATATCTCACGCCACCCCAAAACTCAATTGCTAGCATCGCGCCATATACTTTTCAAACCCCTGGCCAAACCATGTTAGAACCCTTTAACCGCCTTTAACCCAGCGTTGCGCCGCCTCAAAAGGGTGCACGCCACCTCCCACATGGCGCACACCACTTGAGAGGAGACTTCGGCACCAAGTCAGCTCCTCGCCCAAAATCTCTATAAATAGGACCCCCCCAAGCCAAAAGAGAGTTCTTAGAGTGTTGAATCTCTACAGAATTCACTCCAAATCAGCATATAATCTGAACCCTTGCCCAATTAACTAAACTAAGCTTAAGCTTATCCCTAAAACTTCACTTTGAACTACATAATTCAGAAACTCTTGCTTTGGAAGGACTTGGAAGGCTCGAGAAAGGACTTGGAAAGCTCGAAGGCCGTGCGGAAAGACTCTCGAAGGCGTGCCGTACGTGAGGAAGAAGCCGAGCCGTGAATATTGCTTGAAACCTCACTTAGCTCACGGGATACACAGTATTCCCTCATCTTCTATTCATTTTTCATCTCTTTTCCCAAACTTCTTTCTAATCGGTAAAAAGGGGAGAAGAGGCCGTTGGCCTCGTCCGCCCAGATTTTCTTTCCCATATTTCTTGTTTTTCTTGTCTAAAGCATATTTTCAATACTAGAATTGCATATTAGCTTATTTTCCACCTTTTAGTCTTTTCTTCAATTTTTAGAATTGTATGTAATTTGTCTTTTTCATCTTTTCCTTTATTTTATAAAAATACATGCACCCGAGCACACTATTTTTCCAAAAATAGTAGCTTCTTTGGGACCACCCGGTGTCGAGCTCACTGATTCATAGTGACGCGCGCCATCTCTCGGGGTCCCAAAGTGGCGCACGCCATGTCCCAATAGCGTGTGCTAGGTCATGAGGTGGCAGACGCCACCTCTGTTTTGGGACCAATAGCTTCCAATAGCCTTTCTGTTGGTATATTTTGCATATTTGTTATATGTTATATTTTTTGGTAAAATCTCCTCTATTTTTTATTTTTTTTCTTTTTGTTATAAAAACATTTGCACACGAACATACTATTTTCCAGAAACAGTAGCCCCTTTTGGGTCTCTGAATGACGAGCTCACTGATCCATAGTGACGTGCGTCATCTCCAGAGGACCCCAAAGTGGCGCACGCCCACCTAGGGTGGCGCGTGCCGGGTAAGAGGTGGCGTACGCCACCTCTGTTAAAAACCAGTGGCTTTCCAGTAGCATATCCTGTGTTTTTATGCTTTAACAATGTGTCTTATATGCATGCCTGCACTGTTATGTTGTCATCTCCCCTTTTTGACATGCCTTAAGTGTGTGTATGCATCGAAAGCCTTAGTTTTAGGTTAGGTTTTACTTTCTTAATTTTTTTTTTTATAATGTTCTCTCTTCAACCCCCTTTTTGTATGCGTTACTTTTGATAAATTTAAGACAAGAATAAACAGAACGGTTAAGTAGAGGCCAATTTTTGGATCGGGCGAGAGGGGTGCCTAACACCTTCCCCTTTCGTACCCTAGCTCCCGAACCAAGATCTCTGGTAAGGACGGTCTGGTTTATCTTGAACGACTTTTTGGTTTCTTGGTTTATCCTAAAACCAAGTGGCGACTCCAAAACTCGCGTGGTCTTCAACACAGACGCGCATTTGAGGGAAAAAAACCCTACCCCGAAAGGGGCGACGAGAGGGCAGGATCCCCACACCCGCCATCTTTTTCTCCCTTTTCTCCTCCGTTCCTCACATAAATAAAATGAAATGTGTGTACGGAATGAACCACAAGAAGAAAGGAAAGAGTGGTTTTCTCTCAAATGCGTCCATGTTAAAGGCCGCCCAATTGGAGTCACCACTTCGTTTTTGGATAAACCAAGAAACCAAGAAATTTCAAGGGATCTAGTCCGTCCTTATCAGAGAAAATGGTTTAGGAGCTAGGGTACGAAAGGGAAAGGTGTTCGGTACCCCTCTCACCCGATCTGGAGACCGACCTTTACTTAATCGTTCTATTTTGTTATTGTCTTAAATTTATAAAAAGCAATATATACAGAAAGGGGGGTTGAAGAGAGAACATTAAAAAGCAAACAATCAAGCAAAACCTAACTTAAAACTAAAGCTTTCTATGCATACTTACACTTAAAGACATGTCAAATGGGGAGATGGCAGTATATCAGTGCAGTTGATGCATATAAAAGTATATTATTTAAAACATAAAATTACAGAACAAAAGCTACTGAAAGCCACTGGTTTTAAACAAAGGCGGCGTGCACCACCTCCAACCTGGCGCGCGCCACTGGAACATGGCGTGTGCCACTTTTGGGCTCTCTGGAGATGGCGCGTGTCACTATGGAATAGTGAGCTCATCATTTAGAGGCCCAAAAAGGGTTACTATTTTTAGAAAACAATATACTTTTTGTGTGCAAATATTTTTATAACAAAAAGAAATACAGAACATGGTATTTTAACAAAAATTCTAACACGTAAAAAAAATAGGCAGAAGAGGCTATCAAAAAGGCTACTGGAAGCCACTGGTCTTTAGACAGAGGTGGCGCCCACCACCTCATGACCTGACGTGCGCCATTGGGACTCTCTAAAAGTGGCGCGTGTCATTATGAGAGAGTGAGCTCGACACCAGAAGGTCCAAAATGGGCTACTATTTCTGAGAAAAATAGTGTGCTTGTGTGCATATATTTTATATGGAGAGGAGAAAGAAAAGAATATATTTATACATGTTTTTAAAGCTAAAAAGACTAAGGGAATGAAAAGAAAGTTAATATGCGGTTCCACCAAAGGAAAACATGCTTAGACAAAAAGTAAAATAATGAAAAGAAATCGGGGAGAAGGAGGCCAATGACCTCTTTCTCCCATTTTACCGAACAAAAGAAGTTTTTAGAGAAGAATGATAAACAATAATGAAAGAAAGAGGAGAAAGAAAGAGCCTACCGTATATCCTAGAAGTAAGGCAAAGTTTCAAGCAATTCTGCAGCTCTCTCCTCGTGTACGACACGTCCTCATGAGGCTTTGCTTTCAATCTTTGAGTCCTCCAAGTCCTTCCAATGCAAAGGTTTCTGAATTAGATAGTTCAAGTGAAGTTTTGGGAATTAGCTAAAACGTTAGTTATTAATTTGGCAAGGATTTAAGTCGAGGGGTTGGGATCGGGTCTCAATTCTACAGAGGTTTGGCACTCTTAGAATTGGGGGATCTATTTTGAGGTGGGAGAGGGTCTTATTTATAGAGTTTGGGCGCGGAGGCTGGCTTGGAGCCGAAGTCTCCTGTCAAGGTGGCATGAGCCAGGGGTAAAAATGGCTTTAGGGCTTCAGCTAATGGCATGAAAAGGTTATGGCGCGATGCTAGTGACTTGAGTTTTGAGGTGACGTGGACTGGTTTGGATGGAAGTGGCGTGTGCCACTTGGAGGTGGCGCAGCGCTGGGTTGGGTTGCACCAATGGGTATTTTTGGTATTTTGGGTGTTTTGGGTGTTTTGGGTTGTTTTATGATATTTTGGGATGCATTGGAGTACTCCTTAGACTCTCAGTCTCGTACGAAAGCTCTTTTGACGCGGCTAATATATTTATTTCATCATCAGAAAGCCTGTAGAACTAGCCGATGTTTGGTTTAGTTAAAATCGGGGTGTCTACAATTGTCCCTGTTTGACAAAACTCTCGCCGCATCGCGTGGATGAGTGAATATCAAAGAACCATAGACAACCCTTTTTGATTAAACCGTTCATCAGGCAAAGAAAAATAAAACAAAACTAACAAACCAAAGAAAAATAAAAGTTATCCTTTTAAGGTCATGAGTGGACCGCGTGCATCGATTTACAGTCGTGCCAGACTGCGAGCATTAGTTTATAGTTGTGCTGGGCTGTAAGCATCAGTTTATAGTCGTGTCAGACTGCGAGCGTAGTTTAAGGTCATGTGAAACCCAAGGTACTTAATTTAAGGTCATGAGATGGACCGGTTTATTCAATTTTAGATCATGGGACGGATTCAAAAGCTCCCAATTTTAGGTCGTAAGATGGACTCAAATCACTCAGTTTAAGGTCGTGAGACGGACCTTCTTTAGAAACTTGGGGTGTGAAAATGAAGCTCGATATGTAAGAAACGTAGAACGATTGAGGATTTTTTTAAAAGTTTCAACAACTATCGGAGACGGACTTCGAATTTTGGGAATTTTAATTTTGAAACTGATAAAAATGACGAATGGTAGGTGGACACATGGCTGGCGCGCCATGTGGCTCTGGAGAGATGATGTGGCGCTACATGGACATGGCGCGCAAGGAGGGAAGTGGTGCGCGACAAGTGATGATTGGTTTTTTCTAGCACCCGAGGAGGGAAGTGGCACGCGCCAAGTAGGTCAACAGTCTGAAATTTCTTTAAGTTTGGCCGGTGGTTCATTTGAGTCGTGCGTAAACCTCTTCTCTCCACTCTCTCTATGATTAGACTACTGGCAGCGCAGGTCACAAGGTGGACCCCGCTCTTATAATTCTGGCGGTCCCGATCTCGGTGGTCCTGGCTCGGTCCGGTGGTACCCAAAGCACCGACTCCTTCTTCAGGGGTCTTACTTCGCTTGGAGGACTCAGCGGCTCCCTCTCCAGCTATTCCTAGTAGACTTCTTTGCGATCTACCGCCATGGACGGTCTGTTGGATGCCGCCGACACCGCTCGGGCTATGGAGGAGGGCAGACCTTCGGAGCACCACACCGCTGAGGAGCCAGAGGTGGACAGCCCTCGGGTCCCAGATCCTTTTCGTGGGGTTCTGGCCTGGGAGATGCTGGTGGGTTTTGACCCGGGGAGGTATGACCCTCTGACCCGTTCGTGCGAGTTCTTGCCTTCTTTCCGCTTCTACTACATCAACCCCAGCACGGAGTCGGATCTACTTCTTCGATCTTTGAGCTTCCATCTCTCGATGTCAAACCGCCAGGTATGCCTTAATTCTTTTCCTATTTCAATTCTGTTTAATGAAATCTAAAAAGTTAAAAAAGATCTTGGACTTAGATGTATGCACAGGGTAGGTATGAAGCGTTTGGATGAATGGTTTCTCGAAAAATAACACCAAACAACTTGAACCCCTAAAATCATATCAGATTTGAACTTAGAAACATTGTATGCCTAGGATGTACCCCGTATTTTTTTCATTCCATTTCTTTTTGTATATGTGTATGTTTTTGGTTCTCTGTCGTTGGGTTGCGTGTTAACGTATCCCGTAGGGGAAGATTTTTATTTTTCTGCCTAGATTAACGTTTTCTACATTTTTTGAGTGGAACTTTTTTGGTTTTGATTAATTCAAAACTTTGGTCGTGTATCAGTACTTTTCGAGTTGGCTAGGCTTTCGATCGTCCCGATCAACTTAGGTTATATTTTAACACTTCCCGAGAGGGTATTATTATTCTTTGTCGCTAGATTAGTGTTTTCACATTTTTCTAGGAGATTTTCTTTTATTTTATTTTTGATTAATTTAAATTTGGGTTATGTATCAATGCTTCCCGAGTTGGTTAGGCTCTCGATCATCCCGACCAACTTAGGTTGTATTTCAACACTTCTTGAGAGAGAATTATTTTTATCCTTAGATTAATGTTTTCACATTTTTCTAGGAGATTTTTTCTTTTATTTTATTTTTGATTAATTTAGGTATTTTAATTAACTCCGTCTTGGGTTACGTGTTGATGTTTCCCGAGAAGGGCGGGGCTTTCCTTTAGTCTGGTTGAATTAGGTTATACATTGGGTCCTGCGATCGACGACTGAATGGACGATCTGAATGTTTCTCCAATTTGGCTGTATCTGCACTGGTCTCGACCAACTTTAGGTTGGGTCATATGTATACCTGAGGGAATTAACTGACTTATTTTTGTCCCTAGACAAATATTTGCACATCTTCCTAGGGGTTTTTTGAATATTTTTAATTAACTCCATCTTGGGTTACGTATTGACATTTTCCGAGAAGGGCGGGGCTTTTCTTCAGTCTGCCCGAATCAGGTTACACATTGGGTCCTGCAATCGATGACTGAATGGACGATCCGAATGTTTCCCCAATTTGGTTGGATTTGCGTTGGTCCCGACCAACTTTAGGTTGAGTCGTACGTATTCCCGACGGGATTAACTGACTTTTTCTTGTCCATTGATAAATGTTTGCAAATCTTCCTAGGGTTTTTTTGGGTATTTTTAATTAACTCCGTCTTGGGTTACGTATTAACATTTTTTGAGAAGGGCGGGGCTTTCCTTCAATCTGCCTGAATTAGGTTACACATTGGGTCCTGCAATCGATGACTGAATGGACGATCCGAATGTTTCTCCAATTTGGATGGATCTGCGCTGGTCCTGACCAACTTTAGGTTGAGTCATACATATTCCTGAGGGAATTAACTGACTTGTTTTTGTCCCTAGACAAATGTTTGCACATCTTTGTAGGGGGTTTTAGATATTTTTAATTAACTCCATCTTGGGTTACGTATTGACATTTTCCGAGAAGGGCGAGGCTTCCCTTCAGTCTGCCCGAATTAGGTTACACATTGGGTCTTGCAATTGACGACTGACTGGACAATTCGAATGTTTTCCCAATTTGGCTGGATCTGTGCTGGTCCCGACTAATTTTAGGTTGAGTCATACGTATTTCTGAGAGAATTAACTGACTTATTTTTGTTCCTAGACAAATATTTGCACATCTTTCTAGAGGGTTTTTGGGTATTTTTAATTAATTCCATCTTAGGTTACATATTGACGTTTCCCGAGAAGGGCGTGGCTTCCCTTCAATCTGGACGAATTAAGTTACACATTGTGTCCTGCGATCGACGACTGAATGGACAATCCAAATATTTCCCCAATTTGGCTGGATCTGCACTGGTCCCGACCAACTTTAGGTTGAGTCGTACGTATTCCTGAGGGAATTAACTGACTTGTTTTTGTCCCTAGAAAAATATTTGCACATCTTCCTAGGGGGTTTTGGGTATTTTCATGACTTAGCTTGGTTTCATCCCTAGATAAATGTTTTTACATCTTTCTAGAGGATTGTTGTTAATTTACTCTTGGGTTACGTAGCAACGTTTCCTAAGGTGGGAAGGCTTCCCTTCACCCTGCCTGAAACAGGTTACGCTTCACACTTCCGCTCAGGATGTATAAGCTACACGATTCGGAGTCATCCTAAGTTGCATTCTACGCTTCCTGAGTTAGATAGGGGTGCTCTTACCTAACCAACTTAGGTTGTGTTGCCTGTTTTCTAAGAGGAATTTGGTGGTTTTGTCCCTAGATAAACGTTTTTGCATTTTTCTAGAAATTTTTGTTATTAGGATTTTGTTTATAGATTGACGTTTTTACGTTTTTTTAAGAGTTTGTTGACTTTATATTTTTGGTTGTCCCTAGACAAATGTTTGCATATTTTTTTAGGAGAATTTTTCATTTTAGCTTGTTTAGGATACTATTTTCACACTTTCCTAGACTTCTTGAATTTTCTATTTTTGACTCAGTTAGGCTGTACTTTCACGCTTTCTGAGACAAAATTTTCATTTTAGGCACTAAGTAAGAATTTTCATGCTTTCTTAAGTTTATTGGTTTTTTACTTTTGGTATGACTTAAGCTGCATTTTCATGCTTCTTAAGATATTTTTTTTTTCATTTTAGGCACTAAGTAAGCATTTTCATGCTCTCTTAGGTTTATTGGGTTTTCGCTCTTGATCCGACTTAGGTTTTATTTCAAGACTTTCTAAGACAGAATTTTTTACTTTAGGAACTAAGTAAGAATTTTCATAGTTTCTTAGGTTTATTAGATTTTTTCTTTTGGTCTGACTTAGGTTGCATTTTCATGCTTCTTAATACAAATGTTTTTTAGGTCACTAGAAATAGTGTTTACACGTTTTTCTAAGTTTGTTGGAGTTTTGCTTTTTAGTCTGACTTAGATTGTATTTTCATACTTCTTAAGACATAATTTTCCTTTTAGGTACTAAGTAAATATTTTTCATGTTTTTTTAGGTTTATTGGATTTTTACTTTTGGTCCGACTTAGGTTGCATTTTCATGCCTCTTAAGATAGAATTTTTTTGAAGTCACTAGAAATAGCGTTTACACGTTTTTTTAAGTTTATTGAATTTTTGTTTTTGATCCGACTTAGGTTGCATTTTCATACTTCTTAAGACATAATTTTTTCTAGGTCACTAGAAATAGCGTTTATACGCTTTTCAAGATTTATTGGACTTTTGTTTTTTGGTCTGACTTAGGTTGCATTTTCATACTTCTTAAGACAAAATTTTCTTTTTAGGCACGAAGTAAATATTTTCATGCTTTCTTAGGTTTATTGAATTTTTCCTTTTTGGTCTGACTTAAGTTGCATTTTCATGCTTCTTAAGACAAATTTTTTAGGTAACTAGAAATAGCATTTACACGCTTTTCTAAGTTTATTAAACTTATGATTTTTAATCTGACTTAGG
>JAUTBS010370515.1:0-10425 GCA_032361285.1 Aequorea victoria | reverse complement strand
CAAACTGGCGCATCTCAAGAGGTAAACCCTCATAGAAAGACACAATAAGACACCCAGTTTCATAGTTATGACATGGGTAAGAGATTATCAAATATTTAAATCGCTCCCAACATTGTGAAAAAGACTCACCTTCCATGTGATAAAAATTCACAATTTGTTGCTTCAGAAAAAGAGTCTCATATGGTGGGAAAAATTTATTCAAGAATTGTTTAAACATCTTTTGCCATGTTCTAATTGATTATGGCCTCAAGGAATAAAATCAACTCTTAGCTTTTTCATTTAAAGAGTATGGAAATAATTTAAGCATAATAAATTTTTCACTAACATTGAGATATGGAAAAGTTGCACAAAAGTTTTCAAATTTTTTAATATGTTCAGATGGATTTTCAGAGTTTAGATCATAAAAATAAAGAATCAATTGAATTACTTCAGGGTTCAAGTCAAAAGTGCCTACATTTGTTGAAGAGATTACACAAGAGTGAGAATTTATTATTGTGGGTTGCAGATAATTGTGCCAAGTTCTCAATGATAGGTCATCATGAATTTCAAAATTGTTAAAATAATTTTCAAAATATGCCATTATTTTATTTTGATTTTTTTAAATAAAAAATAAAATAAAATAAAGTAATAAGAAATAGATAACACCTAATGCAAACTACTCCACTTACACAAATAATAGAAAAACTCACACTGCTTTGATGCGAACTCAACATCCGCACCGAATTTCCTCCAATACCAAGCAACATGCAATTGACAACTAATAGAAAAAGAAATTAAAAAAAGATCAAAACATAAATTCTCAACTACAATTTAAAATAAATAATTTAAATCTAACTAAGAATTAAAAAGAAAATTAATCATCAAAATAAACAACCGTGCTAATTGTCCCCAGTAATGGCGCTAAAATTTGATCCGTCGTTTGTATGACCAAAAATAATATTTAATAAAATCGATTAAAAATAATTACTCCGTAAAATAGCGGTTAAGACCAGATATCGTTCCACAGGGATAAATAGGCTAAGTCGTGTTGAATCTTGAATAATTTCCAATTCAATTCGATTAAAAGATTGATGTGATTAACTAATTAAACTAGAAAATACTTAAAAGCAAAGGTTCTTTGTAAAAGAGAAATACACCTAAGACTGGGAATTCACCCTAACTTTGCAATTATGAAAATACATTTAAAATAAATATTCATCCATTCAATTTAACCAAGATCTGTTTTAGCTACAAGCCGCAACGGAATCAACAAGAGAATAAATATGATTAAAACTCGGCATAGATTATCTTTGAAATATACGGATCGTCCTTAAACATATCAACACGATCCGTCTCATCGTACCATAATCTATCTCACGTCTCAATCATATTCGTAGAAGCCAACAATTGTATAACTCCGTCATCGTAATCACAGAAAACGAAGATGAAAGCGAAAACATGAAATAAACACCGATTGATTAACAAATCAAAAGCATGAGTTATACAAAAAGTTAAATCAAATGTCTGAAATATAAATCTAAATACAAATTCCTAATTACTGGGCTAGAGTTTCATCCAAACCCTAGGAAAGAAGAGATTAGCCGCTCATCTACGAGAAGGGCGACGTTGATCCGGATAAAAAAGCTATCGTGATCTTCTCATTCGTTCCCGTCGTTGAACCCTAGCCGCCGTCTGTTCTCTGCTCTAATAATTCAGAACCCTTGCTTTTGTCGTCTGTGTTTCTCTTATATCTCCTTCCCAAAATTGCACGATGCGATTTAAAAGGACTTCAATAAGGGCGCATAACGTCTGGACGTAGGTGATGAGCGTCCGGACATTTTTCTACAGTGGTGATTCCTTGCTCGAACGTACGGACGTTGATGTATTGCGTCCGAATGTTTTTGTCCCATGGTTGTTTCTCCTTCAGAACATTCGGACATTTGGGAGCAATGTCCGAACGTTTTTGGACAGTTTGCACTTTGTCATCTTTTTGCACTATTTTCTGCTTTTTAGCTCATTCTTGTTATTTGCTCTTTTGTACCTATTGCTACACGGAAAATTACTCAAACATATATATTATCACAAATTCAATGATAGAAAAATGTGAATGGAAAGGCTTAAATTAGTACTTTTAAGCTCAGATCAGCTCTTATACTCCTCTGTTCAATCAGAAAATACCTCATTTTGGCCTTTGTAGGTATGTCAATCATGGAGGCAAGAGTGGCAATGGTATCAACAAATTTGTTCTGAAGTCGGGGTACATGAATTAAGACAACTTCCTCAAAACTGGGGATGAGTCGATCAACCTCTTGGTAGTACGGCATCAGTTTTTCTTCTTTAACCTTCCGTTTTTCACTGGCTTAAAAAATGACCAAGGCAGAGTCACCGATCACTTCTAAATTTCTTGCGTCCAATTCCAAGGGTGCTTCCATCTCGACGATACACGTTTCGTATTCGGCTTGATTATTGGTAACCTCAAAGTTTAGCTTGTAGGCCAACGAAACATGTGAGTCATCTGGAGTGACCAACAATATCCTGATTCCATAACCATATTGGTTTGAGACACCATCAAAATATATCATCCATAGCTCATTCTCAACTGTCAACACATCTTCATCGAAAAACTGAAACTCTGACTCTTCTTGTCCCTCAACTAGCTGATCTGCTAAGAATTCTACTATGGCTCGTCCTTTTACCAATTTTTTGGTCTTGTAATGCAGTTCGAACTTGGCCAATAATAATAACCATCGGGCCAATCTTTTTGTCAGTGCAGGTTTTTCGAACAGGTACTTAAGTGAGTCTATTCTGCAAATTAACACTATAGGGTATGCCAGCATGTAGTGTCGTAACTTTTTTGATGACTAGTCTAAAGCCAACAAGTTTTCTCCAGTGACGTGTATCGAGCTTAACAATATGTCATTTTCTTGCTCAAGTAATACATAACCATTTCTTCGTTGTTTTTCCCTTCTTGCGCTAGCATGCAGCCCATTGCAGACTCGTTCACTGATAAGTACATGATCAAAGGTTTACCTGGTTCCGGAGGAGAAAGTACCGGAGGTTTTTGTAGGTACTCTTGGATTGACTCGAAGGCATTCATGCAATGCTAGTCCCATTGAAATTTTGTATTCTTTATGAGCAAATGAAAAAGAGGTTCATAGGTTGTAGTCAGTTTCGAGATAAAATGACTGATGAACTGAATTTTTTTAAGGAATCCTCTAACTTTTCTCTCCATCCTCAGGGGAGACATTTCCAAAATCGCCTTAATCTTGGAGGGATCCACCTCTACCCTCTTTGGGTAATGATGAATCCTAACATCTTGCCTGCTGTAACTCCAAAAGCATACTTTTGTGGGTTCAACCTCATTCGATACTTTCAGATTCTCTCAAAGAATTTCTCTAAGGATGGGGTATGTTCTTCACGATCTTTGGATTTGACTATCATATCATCGACATATACTTCCACTTCCTTATGTAACATGTCGTGGAGTAATGTCGTTGCAGCACGTTGATACGTGGCTTCTATATTTTTTAAACCGAAGGGCATAACCCTATAACAATACGTCTCCCACGGCATGGTAAACGTAGTCTTTTCTCTATTTTCGAGTGCCATGAGAATCTGATTGTAACCTGAGAATTTATCCATGAACGATAGCAGTGTATGTTCGGTAGTATTGTCCACGAGGACGTCTATATAAGGCAGAGGAAAGTCATCTTTGGGACTTGCCTTGTTAAGATTTTGAAAGTCAATGCAAACTCGCACCCGACCGTCTTTTTTTGGCACAGGGACAATATTAGCAACCCACTGGGGTTACTCTGTCACCTGAAGAAAATTGGCGTTCACTTGTTTGGTAACTTCCTCCTTAATTTTGAGGGCCCAATCAGGTTTCACACGTCTTAGCTTTTATTTTATAGGTTTGGCATCGGGATAAAGGGGTATTTTGTGCTCGACGATATCTGGGTCAATTTCGGGCATGTCTGCGTATGAACACACGAAGACATCTTTAAATTCTTTTAATAATTCGATTAATGGCTCACGTTCTTCATTTGATAAAGCGGAACCGATCTGGACCATTTGTGGATCCTTCTCACAACCCAGATTTATTGAAAAAGTTTCTTCAATAAAAGGTTTAGCGTGCATTTCTTCTTTTTCAATGAAAAGTTTTAGCTCTACGGGAACAACCCCATCTAAATCATCGGAGTCAGTAATCAAACATTCTTAAGGAAGTACAACAGAGTAACCAGAAGAGTTCTCCATATTATTATTATCATCGAAGGTTACGAATCTTGACATGTACTTGGTTGTAATAGAAGACCGAGACACCCCAATAGGTGGATGCTCGACAGACTCACCATTGGACTCTGAATTTGTGGATTTTGAGGAGTCTGACTCAGACTCACTGTCTACATCATCCAGAACATTATATTCGCAGGTCCAATTTCTTGTTACAACACTACCCTGGCTTATTATTAATCTAGAATAGTCGATTGGATCATCGCTGCCCAGCATGGCGATCTCTTCTGTGTCTTCTTTCGTATGTATAGGAGCTGCTACCTCAAAGAGCGACCCCAGCGTGAATTCCTCTAAGCCTTTCGCCCAGTCTTTTTTGCGTGCCTTTTCTGCAACGCCTTCGTCTTCTGCCTCATCCACCTTGGGCTCGTTGTCGGTTAGCTCATGCTCAAAGAATATCTTTAGCCCAGGTGTCATCTGCCAAGACCCGTCATCAATCCATGGTTCCAGAAATCCACATAACGGAAAAGTCTCACATTCCTTCACATACTGCTTGTTTGGAGGCCCATAGTTTGGCAGTGGAGCTAGGTATTTTGTATTGGTTTTCTTGGCCTATGCCTTCCTCTCTGCTTCCACCTTTCCTTTAGCAACATCTTGTGCCATGGGCTTGTATCCTAGACCAAAGATGTACTGATTGCCCTTAACACAGATTGTGTCAAGCCCCGCCCCGAGCACCGGGCACGAAACTTGATGATGGGTACACAACCTAACATTCTTAACAACATTCACAATATTTAAACATAATTTTTTTTCTTTTAACATAGAATCAAGACTTCATCCTTTGGTCCAACATAGCATCAAAAAATTTACACAAGAGGACCCACAGCCTCATCAGCATCATCTCATTAATTACATTCCAAAGAGAAAAAACAACATTCTCTAAAAGCCTAAGACCACAGTGGACCACACCGGACATATTCCTGATGTCAAAACCTGCCAAAAATATTAATCTGTGTGGGGGTGAGCTATAATTCACGTGCTCACCAATCACTACTAACAGTATTATAAATGACACAATGAAATAAAACATTTAATCACTATGAAATCAAGGTAACTTTTCACAAAACATATCTTTTTTCATGAAACATTCTAAGTTGTCAACTTTTCACAAACTCACCTCATAAAGAGGGCTTTCCGAGCTCTGATCCAATTTCGATCTTTCATTACTCTTTATCTTTATTTCGTCATTTCTCTTACAAAAGTGTTGTTCATCATCTTTTCGTTCATTATCTTTTCAAAGAACATATTTTATTTTATTATCATTCACCTCTCAGTGGAAGAATTTTTATAACTATAATATCATCATCTCTCAGTGGAGGATTTTCAACAACCACCTCTCAACAGATGATTCTTAATATCATTTCCGTTCATTCACTTAGTAGTGATTATTACGGCTTTCTATTTCACACATCCACTTAGTAGTGGTAACATAATCATTCATTTATTAATCATATTTTTTCACAATTCCTTGGGTTGTATTAACCTCTCAATCAGGAGTTGTTACAGTACTATTACCGTGAATGTCCCGCCTACTTAGTGGACAGGGCTAAGGATCATTCCCCGGGCCACCTCAATAATACTCAGTGGTAGAGGTAGGACATATATCCACATAGGGTCCGATGTGCAATATATTCCTTTCTGATGTGCAATATATTCACATAGAGTCCGATGTGCAATATATCCACATAATAATATGTATAATATATCATGGCGTATATCCATATAGGGTCCGATATGCAATATACCCACCACACATCACACAAAATGTAATATCAAGGCTAACAGGTTACACATATCATAACCATTAATCATTCATCTAAATTTTATTTAAGGACTTCATTATAGGTTCATAGGTCATCTTCTCATAACACTTTCATACCAATTATAAGTTAGTTTCTTTTTTCGCATCAATTAATCTTATCTTTCATGGTACTCATTTTATCGTAGTTCTCATGGTGTACTACATTCTCAAGGATCATTTAACAAAGATATTGAATTCTAGTTTCAAGACAAAAATATAGGTTCACAAGTCATTTCATAAAATACAAGTTTGCAACATAACTTCCTTTCGTTAGTAAAACAACCATTCATTTTCTCAAATTATAAAGCTTGAAAGCATAAGAAATTTAACCATTCACACATTCATAATACCAAGATAATGATAAGAACACCCACCTTTTAAACGAGTGCTCCTCCTTGAGCCATGTCCTCCGATTCACTCTGGAACTTCAGTTCTTAGCACATAGATCGGGTAGAAACTTAACTACGCGAACTAAAGCGAGACATGAATGCTTGTGTGGGTATGCAAGTGGGGTATTTTACTTATTGGTTGTATTTTTTTGATCATTCTTAGTACCCTCATAGTCCCCAATGTCCCTCACTTCAGCTTAGGTACTTAGGTTTGCTCAAAACTTTCTTAAACTATCTTTCTCTGTATTTCCAGATTATTCTACAGAGGAGTAAAATACTTTACATATACCAAATTCACTTGGAAATTATAAATCTTTACAGAGAGCTAGATTTAGATGTTATCAATAGTTTTCATGAAGGAACCGAGAGATTGTTGTGAACAGAAAGGGGTCCAAAAATTACCCCAACAGAATCTATTGACAAAGGGGTCTATTTGGTAGAATTCACATATCTCAAAATATAATTAATGAAATCAACTTCTGTAAGGTGGAAGTGAAACTAGACTCATATACCGTACTCTGGATATGTGGATCATCACAAGAAGATGTTTATAGAGCAAGATACAAGGGTTCAAAGTGGACTCTGTTTCTGACTCTCTCTCACAGAATCTTCAAAAATAGAAAAAGGGTTACAAAATACATTTTTGGCTCCAACCAAAAATCACTCTCAAAACATTCTAAAGAGACTTTGTTAAAAACCAATATTTATTTAGAGTTTATTTGGTTCACACAAAAATTATGGTAAAGGCTTAAAAACCATTCTGTTTTGATCATTTCTTCGCAAACTCATGCAATAATCAATCACTCCTACTTCAACCCATCCAAGGCATATCCAAACATATCTCAACAAAATAATACATCCCTTAAAAGGTTTTTAGTCATTTCCTAGAGTTTCTATTCTTCATCTTTGATCTTTTTAAAACTTTCCTAGAACAAGGTTTTAACAACACCTTCTTGATTCATTGGTCTATCTTCATTCTCATTCATTTTTGTTATCTTTCTTTTATCTTAGAGAGGATCAAGGATGAGAAGATGTTATTAGGAGATAAATAAGAGTTTTATAAGGTCTCTTACTTGTAGTTTCTTGGTCTTAAAGGATGGACTTTGCTTCATTGTTTTTCTCATTTTTCTTCTTTTTTCTTCTTCTTCCTTTTCTTTTTTTTTTTTCCTTCTGGTTTGGCCGATCTAGAGAGAGAGAAGAGGGAGTGAAGAGACTTGGGAAAATTTGGAAAATTGTGGGAAAGTGGTTCTATTTATAGGCTAGGAAATTCCCATAATTTTTCTTTTATTAAATTCTCAAAATTTGTCCATCAAAAGTCTTTCCAATTGATGACTTCTTTGGCTTCTAAAATCTTCCAAAAGAGGACAATGACATGAGCGAAATAGTGTCTTGATGGATATGAGAGATCATATCAAAAAGGGTTTTCAAATAATCTAGCAAAAGTCTCTCAAATTCAGCTTTATTTACTATTCATTCCTTAACTGATTTTCTTTCTTAACTCCATTATTTTCTGTATTCTTTTTCTTGTGAGGTATATTTATGTGTATAAATACCTCCCACAATTAATTAATTAGGAGAGAAGAAGAATTAAAGGCTTAATTTTTATGTTGCTTGCAAATAGGATAAAGGTCATATCATTCTTCTTTCCTTTCTTTCTTTTATTTAATTTCAAGAATTACATCACATCAACACATCTCTCATGGGGCTGAAGGCTGGCCGGACAAGGGGCTGTTTGGTATGAGATTATTTTGGTCTTTTTCCCATTTTTATAATTTAGAAATTCATATGGGCCCATTTTTTGGTCTTTGATTAAAAATTGGACCTTTTTTGCAATTTTCTAAGACTTCATTTATTGTTTTTCCAATTCAATTCAATTCAATTCCAACTAAATCTTGGGCTCCAAGACTTCTAATACCTTGTTTGGATTTAATAATTCATTTTTCTTAGGCCTTAAGGCCTTGTTTCGTTTAATAGAAAACACATTTCCTAACTTAATGGTACTTGACTTGACATTTTTCTTTTTCTTTTATTTTAATTCTAATTATGTCACATCACTTCTTCTCTCCTCTTATCATTCTTCCATGTATGTGTACTATTCATAGAAGACTTCTTGGCCTTTGATGATGCAAGAGATTTATTCTTTCAAGTAACTTTCTTTTCCTTTCTTTTTCTTTTCTTTTTCTTTTTCTTTTCCCCCATAAATGTCCCGTCACCCTTCTCTCCTCAAGGGGAATTCGGCCAGACCTTCTAGGAGTCTCAAAAAAAATTTATTTTATTTTTATTTTAATTATTTATGAGAATTAGAATGAATTTTGGGCTAAAATTAAAGTTTTGGGCCAAATTTTCAAGTTTTGGGCCTAACTTTGGTTTGGGCTTGAAATTAATTCAATTTGACCATTTATAAACTAATTGGGCTCAAATATTTATTTATTTTGGGCCCCCATAATATTTGGCCCAAATCCCTAATTAAAATTATCTATTGGGCTTCTCAAAGTTTGGACCTTATTTAGGCCTTCCATGAATTATCTTCTTTTGAACTCTCAAATTGAGTTCTTTGGTGTGTGGCTCTATTGAGCCCTTATGGTTGGGCTTAACCTCTTTCTCTATCCAAATTTGCTTTTAAAGTTTTTGATTTTAGGAGTTCATGAGCCTTACTTTGGCCCGTTTCGATTTTCTGTGCCTTTTTCGCTTTTTGTTGGACTTTCCAACTTGAATGTTTTAAAATCTTCTTGTTCAAAATTTATTTGAACTCTTTTTATCCTTTTCACATTTCTAGGTTTATCCTATTTCACATTCTATGCATTCATCCCTTTGTTCATAGGGTTCAAATGTCATTTCTCCAGGCGTAACACCTTTATTCTTAGTTTAGTGCTTAAGATTTGTATTATGACAAGTAAGCCGTCACAGCCACAACTAACCCATCCTAGGAGTCTGAAAAACTGGATAAGAGTACCAATGCCCTAACCTCATTATATAAATAAATAATCACCATTTCTAACTGATTAACGAGAATATTGAAATCATTAATGTGTTATGCTACAATAGCATCATTCGTCAATGTTAGATTATGTTGGATATTATTCTTTATTTTAGGTTATTTTATTTATTTATGGTCATGTATACCACATATTTCTATGTATATATGGTTTTCTTGTATATATCATTTCTTTCTTAAGATAGGTTTTCTTGTCTATATATATATATATGTAATTATAGTAGAAATAAAGATTAAGAGATTTTAAATCTCAAATTTCTTCTTAGTATTAGAGCCAAACCCTAGTCGCTGACTCGTCGTCGCCTCTTGTTTGTCATCGTCGTCAACAAACCCTAGACGTCACTGGTTCTATCCATGGTTGCCGTCGACGCATCACTGGTCGGCGCCAGTCTCTCTTCTCCGTGTCGACGCAATCCCTGATTTGGCTTCGCAAAGAGAACTTTCTGGTTTCGTGAAGAGAGCCTTCGCACTAGAGCACCATCGTTGAAGACCACCGTCAATGAGGTCATCGGATCTTCATCTTCTGCGTCGCACTTACCTCGCCGACCATTGCCGACCTTCGTCCAGTCTCCGTCGGCGACCTTTGTCCAATCGCCGTCGACCTTCGTCGTCATCATCGACCTTCGGTAACCCTCTAGTTTCGCTGCGTGCTGACCTCGATCGTGATCACGATCTGTTCACAAGGTGTGTTCGCAACCTTTTCCTCAGCAACCTATTTGCCGACCATCGTCTGGCTCCGGCGACCCTCGTCGGACCTCCACCAGCCTCCGACGACCTTGTTGAGCCTTCGCCAGACCTTCGGTGACTCTCTGTTTGCTGGTGCTTGTTCCCATGGTCTCTACCTCCATTTTTTTATTACTTCTGGTTGTCATCCTCAATTGTGACTTATAGAGGATAAGGACTCTATCCCGGCTGTTGCTTCTCCACGCCCAGATCTTTATCTCTCTCAACACACACCCACTCACCGTGTTACG
>JAUTBS010370404.1:302-10426 GCA_032361285.1 Aequorea victoria | reverse complement strand
GGTCTATCGCGCCATGCCGCGACATGATACTTGGCAAAGTCTTGAACTTCTAGCCCCCAAGCCACAAGGACTAACTCCCGCGGTACCTAGGGCAGGTCTTTCTCAGCCTCTGCCTCTGAGCCAACCCGTTTGCCCATGAGAAAAGGGAGATATAGATGCGATAGTACCGTGACCATATGCGTCCGTAGGTGGGATCTCCGCAGTGGGGCATGTAGCAATACCGCCGAGGCCCGCTAATATTAATAAGATTTCTAAAGGGGTAGGCATGGTGTTACTTCGGTCCTGTGTGTTTGTGGTTGGATCCCCGCAGTAGGGTATTGTTAGTACTGCGGAGGTCCACCATGTTAGCCTTTATTGGATGCCTACAATATGTGAACAAGGTAAAGAAGAGATAAACCAACTGAAGAGTAGACAAATTTTTTTCAAGAATAAAGGGTAGATGTGTTTAAATAAAGTTAGAGAGAGAAATTATTAAGGAAATTCATTTCTTCTAGCTAAGGTTCACATAGACTTATAACAGATAACCATGGGAAATTATCTAAATAAAATAAGAGTGACACGACCTCAACCTTTCTTATAATATCCATATTATATATAGTTAGACTATTCTAAATGCTCACATCAAGTGGGTGGGTGAGCGGGTAAAAAAATGTGCGCGTGTCTGTGTGTTTTATTGCTGCAAACCTCCTCATATCCACCCTATTTTTTGGCCATTATATTAAATTAACATTGTGTTGTAAGCATTCTTGATTTTATCACACGACTGAACTCTACAGATATGGAATGACTTATTTTCTGAACATACGATGATAGCATCCAATCCATAATAAAGGAACATATTCCTTTTGCTTTGATTCATTTATTTTAACTGTAGCCATGCATGATCCAAAGCAGAGACCTATGTTCCTTTAGCTTTTATTCATTTATTTTAACTGTAGCTATGCCTGATCCAAAGCAGAGACCAACCTCAACCCCACCCACCAGTTTACTACAACAGGCAAATCCCAGGTGGTTGTAAGCAAACATTCCAATTTCACTTCAAGTTCCATATAATTAATTCTTGAACTACTTTGTTTCTTCTACATTTCACATTGCCAGATAGGACATGCTATACATAACTTAAAGTTCTCTATGGTAGACACGATGAAAATTTCTACCCTTGACTACACAACCATGTCCTTTCATCCAAGGATTTTGGGATTAGATGCACCTAAACTTGCACAGAACCCAGAGACACAAAAACACACACATCTGAGCCATAAAATGTGCATATAATAATTCCTTCAAACCTTATGGAAACAAAAAGTTAGCAGTGAATACAAAGTATTGTAGCATTTGATTTTAGAAGTACAACGTGGGACTCATCTAAAGTCTTAATCTTAAAATCAAAAGCAAACACCTAGAGGAACAGCTTCAGCCATATATTAAACTTCTACTCTATATCCTTGAGAGAGACTCGTATAAAAGTTTCCAGACCCCACCCTAGGCCTCAGGTAGTGCAAACCATCACTGACCCTGTAGACAATCATTTCCAATAGTAAAACTTGAAGTTGTAAAGACTTGTCTGCTCGAAAAGAAAATAAGGGGACTCTCTGTGGTCATTGCAGGCAATATTGTCATCGGCCTACACAAATGCAATAACATAACCTGGCCATCGAATATTGAGCAGAGATGTTACCTATCTTCATACATGGCACAAATAAGAGGTTCTTTATGATCTCAAATCTCAATCCTCGTATTCAGAATATAACCAGCTAGAAATGCACAAAAAAAAAAAGTATCATTGTGACAACGATTTTTAACTTCATAAAACCACTAAGACCCCGAGACCCAATCGTTGGGACATGAGAACTGAGAAGTCATGAAATGCATACAATTACACTCACAAAAGTAGAAAATTTCTAAAATCAACCAACACCATGGAAAAGAAACCACCTAATGTGCAGTAACAGAACTTCCAAAGAGTTCAAAGGACTTACTTTTGCAATGAAGTAGGACTCATCTTCAGAGCCATCAGGTCCATTTGAAGTAGTATCATCAGGCACAGGAGGAACACATACATCACTCTGCATAGTCACTGATTGCGATGAAGACCCTTTTAGTTGCTTCTCCAGAATCATCTAACTCCAATAGTAAACAGTTGACGTACCAATTATAATCTTTCTCACAGAAACAATAAATAAGAGATTGTTTCTTTTTATTTTCAGACTCTCTCACTCTGTCTGTCTTTTATTTATTTATTTATTTATTCTTTTTTTTCTTTTTTTTTTGTGGGAGGAGAGGGCGGGGGGAGTGATGCTATCTATTCCAACCAAGGTGCAGGTGTGCCCAGGGAAGACAATATTTTTGCAGGAATGTAGTCATGTACACAAAAGCATGGTACACGATACCAAACCTCAGAATGTAGTGCATCCAAAGTGGTGATGATGTTTTGGTGATAAGATTTCTCAGCATCTACCTGGAAGAGGAATTCATGTACGGTCCGCCATCAACAACTTGCAACTAAAAGGTCATGCTCAGAAAAATAAAATGCCTCATCTAATTCAAAATTGTAAGAATAGAAACAAGAATCACCAATCTCAATAAAAAAGGGTACTTAAGGCCCTAGTGTAAGTTTCAAATATCTATCAGGATTTTATTGATTATAACAAATTATAATAGATCTAATAGATCCAGTTCAGGATCCTCAAGCTAGAAAGAAAATTATCGAGACTTGCCACCAATGGAAACTGTAGAGGAATCAAAAAAACCTCCAATTGTTGTGCGCGGAAGCAATGCCCACACACAAGACCTTTGATCCAAATCAGAACGATAGAGAGATCCGAGACGAACACACCAACAATATAAGTGAAAAATTAAAGAATGCAAATAAGAACAATCAAGAACACAGAGATATATGTGATTCGGCTAACTGTTTACATCCACGGCTAGGATCTGAATCCACTATATGCAAATACGAATTACAACACTCTTAATTTAGACCATCTCCTCTCGCTGCCTCTCAAAAGCTCATCTCAAACTGAGAAGACGACTATCATAGAGTTCTCTTTGGTGTTCCTTTAGCCTCTCTCTAACTGAGAAGACGACCTATGTGGTGTAACCCTAATGAACAATAGGGATCATATTTAGAGGGGCTCAAAATTAAACTTAAAACCCTAGGTTACCAATTTCTCGCTAGCGGCGCCGTCCGAATGCCACTAATCCCGTCTGGACGATGGCTGGTGAAGAAGCTCTCCCGTGCTGGGCTGTCCGGACGACCTAAATCCCTGTCCAGACGATGGACTCCAGTGCCCAACTTCTCCTCTACTCGTGGGCGTCCGGACAGCTATGACTCCTGTCCGGACAGTAACTCGTCGTATGCCAAGGTTTTAAATATCGGCCGTTACGTATCGTATCGGCCGATTGGCTCGCCGATACAGATATTTACCAATGTATCGGCCGATACTGTCCGATATTACCCGATACATAGTCGTATTACCGATACCGAAACCGCGATTTAGAACCCTGCTGTACGCCCAGATTTTGGGCCAAACCCAACAATCTCTACCTGGGCACAAAATCTTTCCTCTCTGTAGAGACTTGCTGACATTCCCTAAAACTGCACCACTTTTCCAGGTAAGAGTGCACATTTTCCATCTTCTCTCACTCAGCTACTAGCCTATTATGTCTGTCTGGACTGCTTGAAGCTTTTCTATCTGAAGAAGGATCTTTGTTCTTATTCTTCACCATCTCAACTTCATATTTGGTGATCGTCATCTCTATCGCCAACTAATGATCAACTACAACCGTAGGCTCTGATACTAATTGTTGGGCATGAAAGCAATGCCCACACACAAGACCTAAGATCTAAAGAAGAACGATAGAGGCATCTGAGACGAACACATCAACAATATAAACGAGAATCAAAGAACGCAAATAAGAATAATCAAGAACAACACAAAGATATACGTAGTTTGGCTAACTTCCTACATCCACAGGCTAGGAGATCTGAATCCACTATATGCAAATGCGGATTGCAACGCTCTCAATCTAGAGCCTTTCCTCTCTCAGCCTCTCAAAAGCACCTAACAAACTGAGAAGATGACTCTCATAGAGTTCTCTTTATTATTTTCTCTGGTCTCTCTCTCTAATTAAGAAGAGGACCTATGTAGTGTAACCCTAATGAACAATAGGGCTCATATTTATAGGAGCTCAAAATTAAACATAAAATCCCAGGTTACCAATTTTTTGCACGCGGCACCGTCCGGAAGGTGGATGCCAGAAGCTGAAACCCTTTTCTGCCCGATTGCGTCCGGACGGCGATCACTCCTGTCCGGACAGTGGTCTATGGCAACACCCAATTTTAGGCCAAACTCAACAATCTCCACCTTGGCACAAAATTTGTCCTCCCTGTAGAGACTTTCTTCTCTGACTCAACTACTACCCTATCATGTCTGTCTAGATTGCTTGAAGCTTTCATGTCTAAAGAATAATCTTTGTTCTTACCGTTCAACATCTCAACTTCATAATAATCAATTACAACCGTACGCTCTGATACCAATTGTTGGGAGCAGAAGCAATGCCCACACAGAAGACCATTGATCCAAATCAGAACGATAGAAAGATCCGAGACGAATGCACCAACAATATAAGTAAAGAATCAAAGAATGCAAAAAAGAACAAACAACAACACAAAGATATACGTAATTTGGCTAACTGCATACATCCACGGATTAGGAGATCTGAATGTACTATATAGTATATACAAATACGGATTACAACACTCTCAATCTAGAGCCTCTCCTCTCTCTATCTCTCAAAAGCTCATCTCAAATTGAGAAGACGACTCTCATAGAGTTCTCTTTGATGTTCCTCCGGCCTCTCTCTCTAACTGAGAAGACAACCTATGTGGTGATCCTAATGAACAATATGGCTCATATTTATAGGGACTCAAAATTAAACTTAAAACCCTAGGTTACCAATTGCTTGCCTGCGGCGTTGTCCGGACGCCACTAATCCTGTCCGAAAGCTAGTTGGCGAAGAAGCTCTCCCGTGCCGGGCTGTTCGTCTGGACTGAATCCCCGTCCGAACGGTGGACTCCAGTGCCCAACTTCCCTTCTCTACTCGTGGGCGTCCGGACGGCGATGACTCCCGTCCGGACTGTAGCTCGCTATTCGCCTAGAATTTGGGCCAAACCCAACACCAATAACTTATCATTATAGTCTCGAAGAAATTTAAAATAGAATAGAACAAAATAATGAAACAAGACTAGTAACTTTGAATGATCTAAAAAAGGAAGACAATGAATTTAAATTAAACTTAAAGCAACTAATACTGTATCGGAAAAAAACTGAGTAGACATTGCTCAAGTCTATACAAGACTTGCTAAATTAGAAATAAATCAGAATAAAGGAGAATCTTCACAAATAAGTGAGGAATGAAGGAAAGAAAATGACTGTTTGTGCATTCTCAATCACACCACAAACCAAAAATGGTATGTTCAAATTAATTTGGTAACTAACCATGAATTTACGATAAAAAGTTGCCATTGCTTTGGTTGATAGTGGATCAGATATCAACTACATACGGGAAGATTGTTCTTACTCTTCAAAAAAACAATGACATCTCTTAGTACAGCCAGTAGAGCTGCCCATTGATTACAAACTTAGCTCCACCCATTGATCACAAACTGTCTAATATTTATGATGCAATAAGGGAATGACAATTCCTCCATTATTTCTTCCTCTCTGATATTTATCTAAAGTAGTTATTCTATGCACACTTCTTCAGGCTATGCCTATGCCTGTTGATAAGATTGGTTCCACAAGAATATATACTACTCTGCAAGCACAACAGATAGTACTTGAGTTTATAACTAGACCCCAAACATGGTCTTAAATGAAATAAAAGACCACATTATATTCAAAGAACAACAAATTAATTTCCTTCATAAAGAAATATCCATTCCAAATATTGCACAAAAAATATAGCAATCTCAATTAAAAGAGAAAATAAAGCAGGTTGAAACCCAAATATTTCTGAAATTTGTAGTGATATCCCTAATGATTGTTGGGATAGAAAGACCATATGAAAAGGATTTTGATGAGTGTAATATCCCCATTAGGGCTCGCCTGAGTCAAATGAGAAGAGACTACTTAGAGTTATCTAAAGATGAATAAAAACCTTACAAGACAAAAAATTGATTAGGAAAAGATACTCCCCTTGGAGTTGCACAGGATTTTATGTTAGTGAAAATGAAGAAAAGGAGCTGGGTGTTCCTCGCTTGGATACAGATACCTCCATATAAGTATCTAATGCATCCTAAATGTATCCATAATTTGAAATTGGATTTTCTTTAATCTTGAAAAGTATCGGATACTTTTTGGATACTCTAAGCCATGTGTCCAAACAATTATGATATTAATATTGTAATATTTCTTTCATAGCATTGGCATATAGTTGTTAGGATAAATACCATAATATTTTTTCAATACTTTGCTTGCTTCTAATAGAAGAATAAAATAATGAAATTAAGTTATTACTCTACTTTAGAATTTGTCGAATTTGACTTATCCTCATTGTTTAATACGTGTCTTATACATACTTCATGGGAATTTAGGACTAGTAACAATAGAATTAAGAGAGTTTGTTTCAGCTTATTTTTTTAGCTTTTAGCTTATGCCTCAGCAAAAAGTTTGAAAAATCGAACCAGGTGGGCTAACTTTTTGTTTGTAACTTTTGATTTTAAAATCAACAAACACAAATTCTACTACTTGAAACTATAAGTTTATAACTTTAACAAACACTTGTAACTTCTATTTGACGTCTTCTTTTCAACTATAAGCTATAAATTCATAATTCCAAGTACACCAAACGCCCCTAACTATAAGCTATAAATTCATAATTCCAAGTACACCAAACGCCCCTATATAAGCAAGTAAAACATTTTTCCATATAACACTTGAGTGTAAAAGGAAGAAGTACATGGGCAAGTTGTGGATAGCTCAATTATTTCAATATAAATATTTTAAACTTACTATCAAAGTGAAACTTTTATAGGATATGTTGAAAATTAAAAATACCTAATTCCTACATATCAATATATTGTATTAGAATTATAGGGTCTTCTCACATCCTTTGAACTTGCATATTGTACAATATAATAATAAAAATCATAAAAACAAATGTATCCTAGGCATACCATATCTTATTGGGTAAATTACACTGACTTCTCTTGAAGTTTAATGATATTTCAGGAACCTTCCATGTGGTTACTGAAATGACACTGACCTCCATTGTCAGACTTGTCGGGCAAACAACATTAACAAAAATAAAATTTTACTATTTTACCTGTACAATTAATTAAAGACTTTTTGGTTAAAAATAAAAAAATCCTAATTTTCATGGGAGAGGAAACGAGAGGGGAAGAAGGGGTTTCATTAGAGAGAAAGAAAAAGGGGAAGAAAGGTTCGATGGAGATGTCTCAGAGGTGGTTCGCGATGGCGGCGGTGGTGGCGGTTCGCGAGGCAGTGGTGGTTCGCGATGGCGGTGACGGTTTGCGGGGCGGTGGAGGTTCGCGATGGCGGTGGTGGCTCGCAATGGCAACAAAGGGGTGGTTCGCGAGGCGGTGGCAGTTCGCGATGGCAGTGGTGGTTTGCGAGGCGGTGGCGACAACTGAGAATGAATGAATGGATGAACAGTATCCCCAATGACGAGACAAAAGAAATAGAAGAATCAACTGTTCCAAGTGAGTTTCGGAGCAAGAGAAAGCGCACACCAGTTAGATCGCCACTAATGGAGCTTCATAGCAACTTTGTTGTTGAATGCAGTGGACAGTGGCATCTTTACTAATAACCAGAAAATTAGGGTTTCCATTCAGTTTTTTTAAGAGAAAGAAAGACAATTTTCGTCTTCTTTGGTTTTCGGTAGTTTTTGTAAAAAAATTATGGTTTTGTTGTTTTTATTTTAGTATTTTTAAATTTTATTATTTTATTAGGGGATAATATAGAAAATTGATAATATAAATAAGGGAAAAATAGGAAACTAACATAAAATAATTACTGTTCTCAACAAATTTCATTGTTATTTTTAGGGTAAATTACTTTTACACCCCTTGGCCCTTGTATTTAATGGTAATCACGCTGACATCCCCTTTACTTTCTGAAATACCACTGACCTCCCTTGCTTTACAAAAATATGTAACAATCCAATTCTTCTGTTAGTCAACAATCTATAACTTAACGGAAAACAATGACATCAATTAAAAAATATTTAAAAATACCAATTTTACCCTTTTCACCCTCCAATTCATCCGTTAATTAAGGAAAGGAACTTGGGGAAGATTTGTGTATAGACTTAAGACTGGAAGCTGCTTAAGGCGAAAAAGGTAGCAGAACATTGGATTATTCCCTTTTTCTCTTGTCTGGTTATTTAATTATTCGGAGTGTAGGGTTTTGGGGAGAAGTGATGGAAAGAAGAGGGGAGACGAGGGTTTGGGTAGGGAGAGAGGTTGGTGGTTGTATGAAGGAAGCTACATTTAGTAACGAGAGAGAGGGATTTGCGAAATGAGCAGGGGTGGGAAAAGTGGGAGAAGGGGGGCGGCTATGCGGTGGACGGGGTGGGAGAAGCGACTTACACTACTGTCACTCTCCATCTTTCCCTGTCAATCTGGTCAACCATATCGTACTCACTATTTAGTATTGCCTTTAAAATGGCAATTCCCTACTCGCTCTGTCCAGCTACTAACATGTCATCAACATATAGAGAAAGCAAGATATATGAACCATCAAGCAATAGTCTAACATAGACACAACAATCATAATCATAGTGCATGTACCCATATGATATCATAAATGAATCAAATCGTTTGTACCACTGCCTGGGAGATTGCTTTAGTCCATACAAGGACTTCTTTAGTAAGCACACGTACTCCTCCTTGCCGGGTTCTTTAAAGCCTTCGAACTGCTGCATATAAATCTGCTCCTCTAGATCCCCATAGAGAAAGGTTGTTTTCACATCCAGCTGTTCTAACTCCATGTCATGCATAGCCACCATAGCTAAAATGACCCTAATAGATGTATGCTTTACCACTGGTGAAAAGATCTCATTGTAGTCGATGCCCTCTTTCTGAGAGTAACCCTTTCCAACAAGGCGAGCTTTAAACTTTTCACCTTCCTTTTCTGTCTGAGGATCCTTCTTTCTGTAAACCCACTTGCAGCCAACTGCCCTGCCGCCCTTAGGTAAATTGACCAGTTCTCAAGTCTTGTTCTTGTGAAGCGATTTCATCTCTTCTGTCACTGCTACTAGCCACTTATCGCTATCTGTGCTGCTTATAGCATCCATGTACGACAATGGATCTCCATTACCAGTTACTAAAGCAAAACGAACCATATCCTCAAAACCATACCTCGTGGGTGGTTTGAGAACCCATTTTTCCCTGCCTTTAGCAATTGTGTAGGGCTCCTCCTGTTGTTGTTGTGGTTCACTTTCATTGCTCCTTTCACTGTTGAACTGTTGGACGAACTTTTCCTGTGAGGCTCCACCTCAACCGACTGTTGAGGACCACTATCTGTCTCATCATCCTTATTCAGCATGTCGACTTCATCAAAGACTACGTCCATATTGGCCACCTTCTTCTTTGTCACTGGATACCATAACCTGAACCCTTTAAAACCAGCTTCATACCCAAAAAAGATGGTAAGGGTGGTAAGGATGAAACCACTGTCTCCTTATTGACCACTTTCTTGTCACTCGAGTTTTAGTTTCTCCTTCCCGTACATTAGGGTTGTCACCAAATGATCATAGAAGGATGGTAAGGATGCCAAAAGTAATATTGCATTATCCTCATCATCAACTCTAACATCAAATCCTGATAGTTGAGTAATAAGCATATTGAAAACATTGAGATGTTCCAAGAGATCGTTATCGTCTTTCATATGCAGTCTGTATAACTGCTTTTTGACATATAGTTTGTTTGTCTGATTCTTCTTCATATATAGGCCTTCTAGCTTCTGCCAGATCGCCTTTGTTGTCTCTTCGTTCAAGATGTTATGAATAACATCGTCGCCTAGGTTCAGGTGAATGGCGCTCGCGGCTCTTGTATCTAGATTTTTTCAAGGCTTCTTAGCCTTGCCGAGCAATGCCTT
>JAUTBS010370293.1:0-10426 GCA_032361285.1 Aequorea victoria | reverse complement strand
TTGATGCAGCTGTGCATTGACTACAGAGAATTAAATAAGGTTACCATCAAGAATAGGTACCCTCTGCCACGTATAGATGATTTGTTTGACCAGTTACAAGGAGCAAAGGTATTTTCCAAGATTGATTTGTGGTCTGGTTATCACAACTAAAGGTTAAAGATGAGGACATCTTGAAGACAACTTTCATGACTCGTTATGGTCACTACGAGTTCTTAGCCATGTCTTTTGGTTTGACTAATGCTCTAGCAGTTTTCATGGATTTGATGAACAAGATTTTCAAATCCCAGTTGGATCATTTTGTAGTGGTATTCATTGATGATATTTTAACCTACTCTAAAAGCAATGAGGAGCATAAAGAGCATCTAAGAGAGGTTTTTCAAACTCTCAAGAAGAAGGGGTTGTATGCCAAATTTAACAAGTGTGAATTCTGGTTGGACAACGCATCTTTTCTTAGGTAAGTTGTCATCAAGGATGTAGTATCCGTGGATAGCAGCAAGATTGAGACGATTGTTGATTGGTCACGACCAATGTCAGTGACTGAGATACGTAGTTTCTTAGGACTGGAAGGCTATTATCGATGCCTTGTGAAAAAGTTTTCTCGCATTGCCCTACCACTTACCAGCCTTACACGAAAAGGGGTGAAGTATGAATAGAAGGATAAATGTGAGCACAGTTTTCAGGACCTCAAACGAAGGTTGACTTCAGCACCAGTTCTTTCACTGCCAACGGAGTGTGGAAATTTTATGATATACAATGATGCATCTCACCAAGGGTTAGGTTGTGTTCTGATGCAGCATGGTAAGGTGATAGCTTATGCTTCACGTTAGTTCAAGGTTTATGAAAAGAACTATTCTATGCACGATTTGGAGTTGGAAGCCATTATTTTTGCACTGAAGATATGGAGGTGTGGGGACCCCGCCCTCTCATCGTTCCATCCTCGAAAGGGAGGGGAGAGGGGTTTTCCCTCGAAATGCGCGTCTGTGGGTTGAGGACCGCGCGAGTTTTTCACTTGATTTTTGGAAAAATTAAGAAATCAAAAAGGGGCCATTTTCAAGGTAAATCAGCCCGTCATTACCAGAGATCTTTGGTTCGGGAGTTAGGGTACGAAAAGGGAAGGTGTTAGGCACCCCTCTCGCCCGATTCGAAAACCGGCCTCTACTTAATCATTTCTTTTGTTCTTATCTTAAATTTCTTAAAAATAACATATACAAAACGGGGGTTAAAGGGAGATCATACAAAACCAAGCAAGAAATTCAAATTCAAACTAAAACTAAGATTTTTTATGCATATTCACGCTTAATTGCATGTCAAATGGGGGAAGACAACACATCAGTGCAGTTTATACATAGAAAAGCATACTGTTCAGACATGAAAAATGCAAAAAAAAAAACAAATGGAAAATCCACTAGTTTTAATAGAGGTGGTGCACGCCACCTCCTCACCTAGCGCGTGTCATCTAGACATGGTGTGCGCCATTTTTGGACACTCTAGCAGTGGTGCGCGTCACTATAGAAGAGTGAGCTCGACACTGGAAGGTCCAAAAGAGGCTACTACTTTGGGAAAACAGTGTATTTTTTGTGCAAAAAGTATTTTTATATAAGAAAAAAATAAAGAGATGACAATTCACATAGAATTTTCAACACGTACTCTAAATTCTATATTTCATGCCTTTTCTACAAAATTAAGCAAAGCTAAGAAAATGAAACCTAGCATGCTTTTCTAAGAAGGAAAAGATGCTTTAAACAGAAAATGAAATGGAGCCGGGGAGAACGAGCCCAACGACCTCTTTATCTCCCTTTACCAGATAGAAACAAGTTAAGGTAAAAAAAATGAGAAAGAGGGCTTACCGCATATTCCGGATGAAAATGAAGTTTCAAGCAGTTCAGTAGTCTCCTAAAAAACGGCGCGTCCTATCTCGGGAAGCCCTCTGTGCAATCTTCGAGTCCTCGAAATCGATCCAGTGTAAGAGTTTCTGTTGTTTAATTAGTCCAGTTTTAACGTCCAATCCCGAATTCAACAGAGCTTTGGTAACTAATTTATTAGGGATGTCAGGTTTTGAGTTCTGCAGAGTATTAGCTCTTTAGATTTTTGGGGTCTTAATTCGGTAGAGGTTTGGCACTTGTATATTTTCGGATCCTCTTTCCAATTTAGCAGAGATTCGATGCTTATATATTATGGGGTCTCGGGTTTAGAATTATGCAGAGTATTGACTCTTCAGATTTTTGGATTCTCTTTCCAATTTGGCTGAGATTCAATGCTTATATATTCTAGGATCTTCTTTCTAATTTGGCAGAGATTCAATGCTTATATATTCTGGAGTCTCAGGTTTAGAATTCTGTAGAGTATTGGCTCTTCAGATTTTTAAATCCTTAAAACAGAGAGGGAAGGCCTCCTTTTATAGACTTTGGGCGAGGTAGCTGCCAAGTGGTAGAAGCTACTTCTCAAAGGTGGCGCACGCCTAGTGGAGGTAGCATGCGCCATGTTGGGGGTGGCGCGCGCCAAGTTGGAGGTGGCTTCGGGCACCTTAACTTGGCGTGGCCAGGGGATTTTGGAGGAAAGTGGCATGCACCACTTGGAAAGTGGCGAGCGCCTGGTTGGGTACCTGCACCGAGGGGTATTTTTTGTATTTTTAGGTATTTTGGGGTGTTTTGGGATATTTTGGGGTATTCCTTGGACTCTTAGACCTGAACGGAGTTTCTTTCGACGCGACTGACGTATGTACTTATCATTGGAAGCAAACTGAACAAGCCTATGCGCGGGTTAGTCAAAATTGGGGTGTCTACATCATTAACTACACATTGAATGCCATCCAGAAGGATTTGGTTGTACTATGTCGTGCATTTAATGCCCATTGATGACGCACTAAATGCTCAGGTGTTATCGCCTACTCATTATTCAGGCTGTCACAATCAAGCTTTACTGCTCGATCTAGCCTATGAGCATTATTTGCTCGGCCTCGTGTACGAGCACCGGCTCGTAGTGGTCGGCCTCGCCTACGAGCATCGGATGCTCGGCATATGGCCGACATCCCATCGTTTCTTCTCATTTACCCAACCTGATCCATATTTTATGGGCCTGGGTCGTAATAAGGGGATTGAGTTTATGTTAAACCATGCCTTTTTATTTTCCCCCCAACTCTCGTGCTTCGGTATAGAGTAAGGTAGTTTCTCGGTTTGGAGAGAATGCCTAGCCCTCGTTCTAAGGCGCCGAGATAGTTTATACTTTGTGTATTGTGGTCAGCCTTTTTCTTTGGCACCAAACTGAAGTTCAGCTCTATTAATTTGAACGAGTTCTAAGCTGTCACCTCAACATCTCATCTGTCTACATGTCATCTTTATATTCAATCATTGGTGATGTGTGCGCTCTGCTCGAGGCGCAGCAGGTGGGGATTCGTACTTTGATGTGATCGTTTGGCATTGATTACCCCTCTGATTGACGGAGCTCGACCTCAGACCCTGTCTGCTCGATCGTACGTGTCCTCATAAATTTGATCTCTGCTCGGCCTTCTTGTGTATTTTCACCTCCAAAAGCACCCCTTGGGCTTCTGATGTGACTGTTGGGCTACCCAAATCCTCTATAAATACTCCCTCTTCGTTTTTACTCCCTTTACTTCGCAAAAACCCTTCTGCTAAAATTTTGCTGCTCCAAAACCTACCTCTCCCTTGCAAACACTCCATTTTTCCTTCAGTTCAAGAGTAAGGTCAAGGATTCTTCTGCCCCAAGGATTCTTCGTGCAAGAACATTTGATCAAGAACCTTCTGCTCCTGTCCTTTATATTTTCGTATGGGTTTCTTATCTTCGTTCTTCATTTTTCCTGGGTTGTCAGTGTTGTTTTCATCCCCCTGTCTTCTTACTTCTCCATTTTCTTTTGTACTCTATCCATGTTTCCTAGCTTTCTAGGTTTTTAGTCTTCGACTCTCTTTTAGCTCGAATTCCGTGTGTTTCTTCTGAACATTCTCACCCATTCTAGGTTTGGTTGGGTTTTAGGTCGATTTTTTGGGTGTTCTTTGTGTTTCTCTCGTTTTTCTCACTTTATCGTTATCTCGGCCCTTAGATTCTTAGTTCGGTCGATGGATAACTTTAGGTATATGTGTGCCAATCCTAAAGCCTTAAAAAAATTTAGGAGGGAGTATAATATTCCCCGGTTGGTCACAATAAAACTTTTTGAGTCCATCGATCCCCTTGCTGTCGAGCATGGGGAATGCCCATTCCCCTTAGTCTCGGGGGTTGAGGGTGGGGACATGTTCCCCCTTGACCCCTTCTTGAGGGAGACTTTAGTTGTACTTTCGGCTAAGTCCTTTCCAACTATCAATCAATTTCTTTCGTATACTCAATTCAGTCGTCGAGCTAAATCGCCGTCATAATATTAGCTTCGGCTTTCTTGAGCTATTCCAGCTTTATTCCTTGTTTGAAGGCAACAATTATTACCTGAGATCTAGGGATAGTCAAATGAAGTTGATTCGGGACTTTCCAGACTCCGACAAGAATTCAAACGACCTAATCTTGGTCAGTGGCTCTTTTGAATTTCCAGTCGAATATGTTGAAGAGGAGTTCGGCATTCCTCGTCAGCCCAGCATCCCAGGTCGATAGTTTGATAATGATTTTTATTCCAACTTGTTTCTTAATGTTTATTGTGTTGCTAACTTTGTTCAGTGTTCTACGCAGCCACAGGCTTGATCGATCAGTACCGAAGAGCATCCAACAAACATATCATCGGCACTGCCTTTCGCATAGGCAAAAGGTCGGCACTGACTCTCCTCGGCTACACACTGTCCTACCGCCATACTCTTCGCCACTGTAATCGTTCTTCAAACAAACTTCGGGAGACCTTGGCCGATCAAGATCTAACCGTTCACCAATAGAGGATCAACTCCTCCTCCTCCCAATAACCAAGTACCAACTTCTCCTCTAGTTCGGCCACCGACGACGAGATGTCGAGAATCAAGAAAACTATCAACTATTGAATAGCCCCCCTTCCCAGAAAATCCACCGGGGGAGCCTCCTCCTCTGCCGCTGCTACTCTGCCCTCCTCCAAGGCCATAAGGGCCAGCACAGGGGGGCTCCCTCTCCTCGCCCTCAAACATCTCGGCCACCAACACAACCCAACCTTTCTTCGGCCCCTTTCATACCTTTTTGTCTCCTTTCAAGGACCCCCTAGATCCAGCCGCTGACCTGGTGAGATCCAGGTAAAAAAGAAAAGAGCCCGAGATCACCAGCGAGGGCATCTCGACCTCCCAATCCCGAGAAGCATCCAAAGAAATCTGGGCTCCGTCCATGATCTTGGACGGCCGACCTCTCACCACCTCATCCAGGAGCAGTATCGACCCCGATGTTGCCTACGAGGTGGAGAGAGCCTTGCTCATACCAGGGGACATGGCTGAGCATGAAGCCCTAGATGAGCTCAACTGTTATGGACAAGCATTGCAGCTTTTGATCAGGGTAAGATCTTATTTCTTTACTTATTATCCTTTATTCCATTTAAAATTCCTTGTTAGATTATTGATGGGGTTGTGAACTATTTTGTGTAGAGGGTCCGGTGCATCCATTCCCTCGCTACCAACTTTCGCAGCCTACAAAACTTAGCTAGGAGGATGTTGAGGGACCAGGATGCCAAGAAGGCAGCTCGGCTGGAGCCCGAGAAGGCCCTTGAGGCCGAGAAGTGAAAGACGAAGTCCCTAGAGGACGAGAAAGCCCCAGTCCTCCAGGTCAAAGAGTTTAAGAGTCAGGCCGCAGTTTTTGCGACCAAGATGCAGACGATAAAGGCTCAGCTGGCCGAGGTTGAATCCTTGAAGACCCAGCTGGCCAACGTCAGCTCTCAACTGGAGGCCAGCCGACTTACCCAAGCCGAGGTCGATGCTGCTCAACAGGAGCGTGACGATCAAATATGGCAAGTCGGCTGGGATGAGGCTCTGCAGACTAATCTCACCTAGGTTTACAAGATCAAGGCCGAGGTTCCTGAGGAGTCCCTTCTCTGGGCCGCCATCCTGAAGGACCTATACACTGGCGAGCCCATTCCTCCAACAATCATCGAGCTGCCACCACCGAACGACCCAATCGACGTTGTTCACACCCTTGCTGTTGCCAACCAATCGACCAATGGGGATCCTACCAACGTAATTGAGTTGTGAACCACTCTGAACTTGTAAAAAATGCTTCTTTTTGTTTGGATGTCGGCCTACTTTACTTGTAAAGGCTGGCATCCCCTTTGTAAGCCTTCGGGCACCCTTATTTATATATAAATCTATGCCTTGTTTTTCATATACTTGTGATTTGTATCTTTACTCTGTGTAATCATTGTGCTTGTTCAGAATTGTATGAACTCATAAGAAATGCTTCATTTCAACAAAATGATAAATAATCATGTATCTCGGCACAATGAAGTAAAAATGATAAATTACCATGTCTCTCGGCATAATGCCGAGTTCCGTCTTCTGGTGGGTCGTACTAAGCCTGGGAGTTGTACTAAACTCCTTTGGAGCACTAATTGTTCTAGTTCAGCAATAATAAGGCACAAACTGTTCTAGTTCGGCTGCGGAGTCGTACTAACCCTGGGAGTTGTTCTAACTCCTGTAAGGCACGAACTGTTCTAATTCGGATGCAAGGTCGTACTAACCCTAGGAGTTGCACTAAACTCCTATGGAGCAAGAATGCATGAACTGTTCTAGTTCGGCTACAGGGTCGTACTAACCCTGGGAGTTGTACTAAACTCCTATGGAGCACGAACAATTCTAGTTCGGTAATAATAAGGCACGAATTGTTCTAGTTCGGCTGCAGGGCCGTACTAACCCGGGAGTTGTACAAAATTCTGATGAAGTATGAACTGTTCTAGTTCGATTGTAGGGCCGTACTAATCCCAAAAGTTGTACAAAACTCATGTGGAACAAGAAGACACGAACTGTTCTAGTTCGACTGCAGGGTCGTACTAACCCTGTGAGTTGTACTAAAACTCCCGTGGAGCACGAACTGTTCTAGTTTGGTAATAATAAGGCACGAACTATTCTAATTTGGCTGCTTTCAATATTGCAAGATAGATTGGTGAATGAACTCCATTTTATTGCAATGCGCGACCAAATTACATTAAAGGTAGAAAAAACGTAAGTTGGCTCTATTCCATAGCTAAGGGACGGCTCTGCCGCTACTGTATACGGTCCTTCCAAATTGGCGCATAGTATTCCTTCTATCGGCACCTTTGTGTTTCCCATCACTTTTCTGAGTACTAGGTCTCCTGGACCGAAGAGTCGGGGCTTGACCTTTTTATTGTACTCCTTCGCCATTTCTTGATGATATGCATGGATTCTTATCAAGGAAGTTTCTCGTCGCTCTTCAGCTAAATCCAAGTCCCTGGCTAGGATTTTATTACTTTTTCTCCGGGGTAAACGAGTCGGTCCTCATAGTAGGAAGACCGATTTTCAATGAAATTATCGTCTCCATTCCATAAGTCATAGAATAAGGAGTTTCCCCAGTTGTGCGACGAGGTGTGGTTCGGTATACCCATAGTGTTAGCCCTAAGGTTTTATAATATGTTTATTGATTTTTATGAAAACAAACAAAGCCTTAATAAAGATCAAGTATTTTTGTAAACATATCTTTTGTATATAAATCAATCGTCAATTGAATTTAAATGCTTATGAACGGTTAACACCCATGATTGAGATTGACCCTGTATTTAACGAGTTATGAAGTGATTTCAGATAATTGAGAAATTATTAAATTAGCTCTCAAATAAGGCATAAAGCTCAGAATCAAAACATGAAAAATTCAGAAGGAACACAACTTTTGAGTCGACACAAAGACCATCATGAGTCGACACAAAAGTGATAGCTCTCGGTACTTTGGTTAGCAGACGGCTTTGAGTCGACACAAAGACCACCATAAGTCGACCCAAATCGACGAGCTCTTTGTACTTTGTGCAACAAGCGATCATGAGTCGACCCAGAAACTTTTGTGAGTCGACCCAAATCACACCACCCTTTGGACTTTCATCTGCAGCGAACCTAAGTCGACACAAGACATGAATGAGTCGACATAAGGCAGTCATGAGTCGACACAAGCTCCACATGAATCGATCCAACTCAAGGCTTGAGAAAATAACAAAGACCTCATCAACTTGAGTCGACCTAACTTGATCATGAGTCGGCCCAAAGCGAAGATTCCGAAGTGAGTCGACGTAACCTCAGCATGAGTCAACACACATCTGAGATTTAAAAAACATGAGTCGAAACATCCTCTACATGAGTCAACCCACAGTAAAAAGAATCCGTAATTTAAGGAACTTGAGTCAACCCAGCTCCTAGTGAGTCGACCCAAGAGCACGAATTAAGAAAATCGCACAGCGCGAATCCCGTGAAGATCAGCTTCAATTCCAGCGTGATTTTAGGAAATTTTTTGAATTAAAATGGCTCGATGTAAATTATTTTTAATCATGAAAATAATTCCAAATCAGTTCAAGATCAGATCACCAAGATTCAAAGACAAAATTGAGGAATACACTGTTACAAAATCTCAAAAATTTAATGCGAAGAACAGATGGAAGTTACAGCGCAATTTCAGAAGGAATTTTGAATTACAATGGCTACTCTGAGGATTGAATTCAGTTATGAAAAAGATTGCAGATCATATCAGATCAAATCGTTGCTTGATTTACGAAAGACTCAAATCGTGATCAAACAATAGCTATTTTTCCGAGGTTATAAAAAGGAGTGCTCTGTGATCTTTCAACTAAGAACTTACAACTCAGAAGTCCAAAACACCTTGAAAAATATATCATTCTCATTCTCATATTTTGATTCGAGAAAATATCTAAAAGATATCAGTCACACAACATCAGTTCGAGAGATATTTTGCCATTTCTACAGAAAGCCACTTCAGCAACTGTACATTACTCTGTTTCTTCCTTTTTTTATTTGTGAGCTCATTGTAAACATCCACCCTGCTGAGAGAGTTCATTTGTTTGATGTTCTGACATCAAAACCTTTATATTAATTCTATATAAGTAGGGGCGAGTCATCCGCTACTTATCTTTGTGTGTGGTGTAGTACACAAAGTGAAAAGGTCACAAGTGCTAGAAGCTTGGAAGCTCGAAACGCAACTGTGTGGATCTTTGTAAAAAAGTTTGAAGCACACCTGCAAGTGCTTATCCATAGTGGAGAAATTCTCAAGAAGTGCTTGAGGAGTGGACGTAGATTGGGATAGTCGAACCACTATAAATCTGCGGTGTCTTTCTCTAACTCTTTATCTTCATTCTCTTGGTTGTGTATATCTGTTTGCATATATAGGTTGCTAACTATTATTTGTTTTAAATAGTTTTTAAAATATAAATATTCTTAAAAGACCCTATTCACTCCCCCTTTAGGGTCTCCTTTAGTTAACAATTTCCATCACCTCAATGGAAAAAAAAGGTGTGCAGGTGAAACCCGACTTATCTGTTGAGATTTTCATTACCTCAATGGCAAAAAGGGGTGCGGGTGTAAACCAGACTTAAATCGAATAGAGAAACGTTGAGATTTTCATCGTCTCAATGTCAAAGGAACTCGAGATTTTCTCAGAAGATCCCAGATGAGAGAAGAGGGGGTGCGAGTGATAAAACTCGGCTCAAAATAAATGAGAAAGGTTGGGCCTTAGCCCAACAACGACAAATCTTGAGATGACCTCGGGAGGTCCTAGGAGAGAGAAAAAGACGCTCAGGTGATGAAACCCGCCTTAAAACAAAGGAGAAAGGTCGGGCCTCGACCCAATGACGACAAAGCTCGGGACAATCTCGAGGGGTCCTGGGGTAGAAAAAAAAGGCTCGGGTAATGAAACCTGACTCTAAACAAAGAAAAAAATAAATCTACACTAATCAAACAACAAAATAAAATACATAACCTTACAAGGTTTTTTATTTGTCCTAAAGAGAAAGTGTTAAGCAACTAGGTGCAATAAAGATGAGGCTGGTAGTCCAGTAACCGGGTACCTTCTACATAGAGTCAAGAATATACCTCTCATGCCAGGTATGTGTAAGGCATGGTCCAATGGTACACAATAACCCTTTTTGCCATATCTAAATGGGTATACAGCCAGAAGGCTTGCATGCTTCCCCACATAGTCCCGAGATAGTAAACTAATGTGGTGAAGGGTAGGCTAAGTAGTTGGCTTATTTTATTTTCTCCTTTCTTCTTTTATTTTTGAAAAGTAACCGTCGAAAATGAAAAAAATAAGATAGAAAATGATGCAATGCAATGCATTAACTAATGAAAAACTTAAGACAAGAAAATTGAAGTGTTTTTCGAGTTTAACTCGCTTTCTTAAGTATTACCCAACAGAGTTGTTATTGTGAGAAACCCTCTCGAAAAATGCACTGCCCTCCTCTTTTAAAATATAGTTTAATAGGTTTAAAAGGCTATCGGTTTTAGGATTTTTAAAAGAAAAGCGAGGTTTATGATTTTAA
>JAUTBS010370182.1:0-10426 GCA_032361285.1 Aequorea victoria | reverse complement strand
TTTTGGCAGGTTTTGAAGCCGAGGCGATGTTCTGGTGCTGTCCACTGTGGTCTTAGGCTTTAGGGAAGGTAGTAGGGTAGTGGAGTCTTGGAGTCATCTTTTCGTTTATCTTCATTTTGGGAATGTAATTGATATTGTAATGTTGTTAAGGCGGTGTACCTCTTATGTAAATTTTTGGATGTTATGATGGGCCCAGGAATGAAGTCCTTATGTTAAAGAAAAAAATATATACTCGAAATGTTGTGGTTGTTGTTAAGTGCGATAGGTGGAGTGCCTATTCTCAGGTTCCGTGCCCGGTAGTCGGGGCGGGGATTGACAGTTGTCCTTTACCATTGACCACCAATGATCAGCTTCATCCTCTAACTGATATGCCGCCAAGGCAATCTTATCAGCAAGATTTCTGATCCCCATAGTTTCGAACAACTTCTTGGTTTGTCTTATCATACTTTTTGCAGCCCGCGGATTAGGTTCCCCAATAAAGGTAGGAGGTCGCTGTTTTCGAAACTCGGAAAAATAGTGACGTTCTATCTGGTCGACGGTTTTTCAAAAGCTGAGCTAATTCATTTAGAACATGGTTGTTTTCACCAATTCTAGGAATAGCATTGGTGTTCGTACCAAAGCGACTGTCTATATTTTCTTTAGTAGCAGTACTACCGTCTCGATTTCCTGCTCGAGTATTCACCATCTTACAATTGTTGTGATTTTGTATAATTCTATATAATAACCATGTGAGTTATTATTCATCCCATAAGTTAAAAACAAATGATTCATTTCATTTCGATCAAAACGATTTACATGATAGATCTTACAAGATAACTCTACCACTAATTTCCAACATACAAAACATCTTACTTCTATCTCATCATCTTCTTAACGTTCTTACAAAACAAGATAGATTCCCAAAACAAAAAGAGGTCCTCCTAACAACTTCCAAGGTCTAGTCTGCAAATAACTCGGGATAATCTCATCGTACCAAAGTCTCCGATTGCCAAGTACTATCTTGTATTCTATAACATTCCCAGTAAACTTTGACATATCATACATATGGCACAAGAGGGTCTTGTTGTTCTCGATCGGTCATAAGGAATGAGACCTCTGAATAAGTCCTAAAATCATCAAAATCCAGAGCACCATCAAAATTAAAAATCCTTTGTCCTAAGGCTCGCGGGTTTGCAGCACCATATATGATACAGTCTCTCCTACTTTGTCCACTAAACTATGCGGCACTGCAAACCAATAGGTGAGTATACTCTCTCGCTGGACAATTGGTATGGGACCAAGAAAATAGTGAGAGTATACTAGTGTCTTCCACCAGCATCGAACCACTGGGGGACTTTGGCGTACACTAGAGCTCCATATAGATACTCGAGTGGTTCACCTCCAACTCTCCATTGTATGTTTACCACCCCATCCATATGTGGGTTTCAAGCATTTCTTCTCGCTCCGAGTCAGATGACATCCTAGTGTTCACAGAATAGTTTTAAATTAGTCTTTTAATATATATATAATAATAATGATTTAAGGCTAGGTTCAACAGTAAACCCACGTATACTGAGCTTATGTTTTAGAGAACCTAACCATAATCATTATTACTATACATTAACATTTATTCTATTAATATTAAAATATTAATTAAAAACTATTCTGTGAACACTAGGATGTCATCTGACTTGGAGCCAGAAGAAATGCACGAGATAGAATCAGATCTGGAGGAGGTATTTGAAGACGAGGAGAAGGAGGATCTAGCACCTATAAACGTTGCAGCACTAAATTGGATGGCTCTCGAGGATATGGGCGGTTGGGATACAAACAACAAAGTAGAGTTGGCTATGGCAGACTACGAAGGATGCACAAAGTGAGGTTTACAACCCTGAGAGACTTGAAGTGGATGATCATAGTGTGAATGGGGTGGTAAACATACAATGGAGAGTTGGGGGTGAACCACCCGAATATCTAAATCGCACTCTAGGGTACGCCAAAGTCCCCCGGTGGTGCGGAGTTGGTGGAAGACACCAATATACTCTTACTATTTTCTTGGTCCCATACCAATTGTTCAGCGAGAGAGTATACCTATCGGCTTGCAGTGCCGCCTAGTTTTGAAGAGAGTCATATACGCTGCTGCAAACCCGTGAGCCTTGGGACATACAAAAGATTTTAATTTTGATGGTTTTTGGACTTTGATGATCTCGGGACTTATTCGGAGGTCCTATTCCTTGTGACCTATTGGGAACAATGAGACCCTCTTGCGCCATATGTATGGTATGTCAAAGTTCACTGGGAACGTTATGGAATACAATAGACTACTTAGAAATTGGAGACTCTCGTGCAACGAGATTATCCTGAGTTATTTGCAGACTAGACTTTGGAAGTTATTAGGACCTCCTTTTGTTTTGGGAATCTATTTTGTCTAGTTTGTAAGAACGTTAAGAAGATGATGAGATAGAGGTAAGATGTTTTGAATGTTAAAAAGTAGTGGTAGAGTTATCTTATAAGATCTATCATGTAAACCGTTTTAATTGAAATTAAATGAATTATGTGTTTTTAACATATGTGATGAATAATAACTCACATGGTTATTACAGACTTGTACAAAATCACAGCAATTGTAAGATGGTGAATATTCGAGACAGTAGTACTGCTACTAACGGAAATACAGACCGTCGTTTTGGTACGAATAACAATGTTAATCCAAGAATGGGTCAAAACAACCTGTTCTAAATGAATTAGCTCAATTTTTGAGAAACCGTCAACCAAATAGAACGCCGCTATTTTTCGAGTTTCGGAAACAGCGACCTTCTACCAAGATTACTTTTTAGGAATTCATTAAAAATCATCAAAGTGGACTGATTTTTGGATTCTAGGGACCAGATTACTCAAAATTTGTTTTGGAGCATTAAAACTCATTTTTTAATTCCTATGAAAATTCACACATGCCAAACATTCCTTTATCTAACCCCAATAAAAATAGATTTTGATTCCATCAAAGTTTGGTATTTAATGAAAATTTTGGAAAGTGTAGGACAAATCCATATTTCTTCTTAATAAACTTGTTTTAGACACCTAACTCTAACTTTGTTTTGTTGAGATCATCATTCCAAGTTTCCATGCACATAATCAACATTAAAAGTGGAGATCAAAGATATGAGGATCATGCTCAAGAGTTCAAGAGTCATAGGTTCCAAAAGTCATAAACACATGAGATACAGAATTCACAAGTAAACTTTTTTTTAAAAACTCAATTCTTCATTCTAAGTTTCAAAACCATTTCAAACCTTTTCTAGAGTTTAAAGAAAATAAAACATCAAGAGGAGAAGGAGAGGGTTTGGCTGTTTCCTTACTTGTTGAGAAGATGAAAACCTTTCCTCTCTTTTTTTCTCCTTCCTTTCCTTCTTTTTTCTTCTCCTTACTTTTCCCCTTTCTTCTTTCTTCTTTCTTCTCTCTCTCTCTCTCTCTCTCTTCTCCCCTCAATATAGCCAAAAATGGGGAGGTGGGAGAATGGGAGAATTCTCTCCTATTTATAGAGTTTTGATCGTTAAAAGTCCAAAATGTTCTTTAGTTAAAATTGGAGGGAATTTGTTCAGCTTGAATCATTTTAGTTTGATTCTAATGGAATAGTACTTAGTTTGGTAGTTTAGCTTCTAGAATTCTAGTTCCATCCTAACTAAGTCAAGTAGACAACTAAAGCTAAGGGCTTGTTTGGTTTATTTCAAGACACCAGCCCTTAGATTAAGGAGTAGTACCATGACTACAATTTAGGGAAATTAATATGACTAATTTCAATCCTTTTTCTTTATTTATTTTTTTAAAAATATAGGGACACTAGGGCATGCACAATCATGGCCGGCCGCTATGTGTTGGGTGCGAAAGCAATACCCACACAAGACCTTTGATCCAAATCAAGAACGATAGAGAAATTCAAGACGAACAACACCAACAATATAAGCGAGAATCAAAACCGCAATAAAAACAATCAAGAACACAAAGATATACGTGGTTCGGCTAAATGCCTACATCCACGGGCTAGGAGATATGAATCCATTATAATCAATAAGGATTGCACCGCTCTCAATCTAAAGCATCTCTCATCTTTCATCTCTGCCTCTCTGGCCTCTCTCTCAAACTGAGAAGACTACTCTCATTGTGTTGTGACCCTAATAGCAAAGGGGCTCTTTAAATAGGGAGGCTAAAACTAACCTAAAAAAAACTAATTTCCGCAAGCCTCTGCAGCGGCACTGTCCAGATACCAATGGCCTCCATCCGAACGGTGGACTCCAGTAGCCGAAATCCCTTCTGTGCTATGTGGGGTCCGGACGGCGATCACTCTCATCCGGATGGTGGCTGTTGCTCTTCAGATTTAGGGCCAAACCCAACACCATGGTGGTGATGTACTGTGATGTGATCAATATACATAGAGAGAGAATTTCTTTGGGCTTAAAATGGTTATTGGGTCAAATATTAAGTTTTTGGGCTTAGTTTAATTCACTTGGGCCTTAATTCTTGCCTTCGGCCTCCATGGAGTTTAAGCCCTCTTGAAAATTTAAGTTGGGCCTATAGAATAATTCATGTTTGGGCCCATGTTCTCTTGGGGGCCTTAATAATTTGATTGGAGTCTTTGGATCAAATTTAATTTAAATTGGATTTTTAAATTAGTTTGGCCCAAACTAAGCTTTAGGTCTTAGTTATTAGATTATATTTAAGCCCACCTGTCTTTAATAATTTGGGTTTTAAATTTTGTAATTTGGTTTTAGAATCTTAAACGCACAATTACTAACTATTTAAGATTTCTAATTGTGGTCTAAAAATATGGAGTATTACAAGCCTATTAGTGTGCACAAGGTATAGTACTCTAGGGTCTCTATTCCTCTTTGGAGCCTCTACTCCCCTAGCCACACCGCCACGAAATTCTCTACGGGATCAGGATTGGTTTTGATACCATTTAGAACGACCCAAGTAGACTAGTGACCCAATAACTTAAATAAAGAGCTTAACAACATGGCCCAAAAGCTTAAGCTTATTAGTAGTAACCTATATGTTTCTATATATATTTTACTAATTTTTCATCTTCCACCAATTGGGATGAGCTACCATGGATGCAACCCTCTATTGAAGCCAAAAACTGAAGCATTTAACCTTACAAGAGTCAAAAAGCCTTATATCTGAGAGAAGTGAATCATGATAGTCATTCAACTCTAATTGTGTTTACTGGCAGTATTCTATTTGTTAGCTCATTCATGGTACCCTATCTTCTATTTAAAGAATGGAATTGTGCATCTCTCATGATTTAAAAACCAGACCTACTGTAATGTCTCATGTAGGGGTGAAAACGAGCCAAGCCTAAACAAGTTGAGCTTTCACGAGCTTAAAAAAGTTGTATGATTTTCGAGCTCGGCTCGAACTCGAATAAAGTTGGTCACTCTTGTTCGAGCTCGGCTCATTTGAAAATGACCAAGTTCGAGCTTGACTCGAGTTATGCTCAAATAACATAAACGAGTCAACTCGAGCTTATATTCATGCTTTTTTTTCTTTTTTTAAGAGAGACCACATCTGATAAAAATCCCAAATTTTATATGGATATTTATACATGCCCTTAAATGAGTTTAAGGAACCTGTATCGAGTCGAACCAAATTATTAAACGAACAATTTATGAGCTTATTCGAAGCGAGGTGAGCTTATACGAGCCTAGCTCATTTAACAAACGAACTTACTTCTGAGTTCATAAACAACTCATTTATTAAACAAACCAACTCAAACGAATCTTAACCGAGCCGAGCACATGCTGGTCATGAACAGCTTGGTTAATGGATTGCTTGCTTTGATAGTTTGACCCGCATTTGTAATTCAGCTTTTGTGTCAGTCCAATGAAGGTTTAAATAGGTCATACAAGTCAATGTTTGTGTCGAAGCATCAAACTTCAAAACAATTGGCAACAAGTGAAGTACCTTCTAAAATATATTAACTAAATTTGGGTGGCTTATATAAGCAATGTGGGATAAGTTTAACACTCTTGACTCTCCCGCATGTGCAACCCGGTTTTCACATGGAGGTGATATAGAAATTGACGAGAGGATAGGAATAGACTCGTGCTGAGACTCAACTTACGAGAGCCACCCAAGACGTAGCAATGATACCATGTCGAAGCATCCAACTCGAAACCAACTGGCAATAAGTGGAGTAAATTCTAGATTCTATTAGCTAAGCCCAAGCCCGAGTGGTTTAGACAAATGATGTGATACAAACATTTTGAAATATCCAATTTTAGGAATTCTAACCCTATTGGAATGAAAAGAAACCAACAATGTTTGTATATCTTTCAGTATTTTGTTCACATTAACGTTATCGAGGTGGATATTGGTAAAAGAGATAGTGAAAGGTCAAGGAAAGCATGGGTTGAAGCGATAAGAAATAACATGGTTTCCATAAAATTAACTGAGGATACAATCATGGTTTTAAGTTGCGGTATCATCCGGTGTAATTGTTGCGGTCGCATGTCGCGGTCGCGTGTAACGAGTATCAGGAGTATCGGCCAACATGTAATGAGAATTAAAAACTGGATTAGTGAATTTTTATCAAGAGCTAAAAAACCATATACACTCATTCAGAAGCCTTATTTATCACAAATTGAATGTTTGTCGGGTTTTTAGCTTTCCAAACGACATTTTGACACTTAAAAACATAATGTGTCACATAATACTAAATTTTAAGTTCTTTTTAGGACAAAAATATGATATTTTCATATGATGCGAAAATTTTCCCACAGAATATTAAAAATGTTAGGATAATAGATAAGTAATGATAAATAAACAAACAAAAATATTTATTGGTGCAATTATACAAATACCATAACAATCGACATAAGAAAATACCAAAAGAGGAAAAAGAAACATGCAAAAGGGTTTCGAGTGGAAAAAATGAGGAGACAGCGGTCAACGGAGTTCATATCTGCAGACTTTAGCCAAATCTCATCCTCATTTCATTCTCAGGTGTAGGATTTGGAATGGTAAGCCTCTCCTCATTCTCCTTCATCTTCTTCTATAAAAAATTGTTGCTAATCATTGCAAACCCTATTTTCTCTAAGTTTCAGCTTATGCTTTTTTGTCCCAAAATACTAATTCCATAACCTTTTCCATATCCTTAACCAAAAAGGCACAAAGGGGCTTCCACCCACATACGAAAAATGTCACCGGAACAATAACCCAATAACCCCAATACACTACGAGAAAAAGAACATCCAACAAAGCTATACATCAAAATTACACGAATGACTCCAAAATCAGAAATTGATTCAACAACAAATCCACACCCTCTGAAAACTAAATATTCCGAAAATTTGCTCTGAAACCTAAAAGACAGCTCTACCACCTCTTCATAAGTTCTTTTATTCCGCTCTCGCATAACAACCCTCTATATGACCCATGTCAAATGCTCAACACAAGGGGTAATGGCATAGGATGTGTCCAACATATGTAGCCTACATTCATCCAACAAAGAATGTCTAATAATAAGTCTATCCTATACTTTATACTTGTGCATAAAAGTCCATAATATGCGTGAAATGCATTGTCATCTTGTAAACAACATCTACTTGAGAAAATAAACAAAGTACAAAGAATTATGAATATTTTGTCAGGTCTTTATGTTCTTTAAAACGATAAATAAATTTATCCACTGCTTTTACAAGTACCTATACCCGCTACCCATACTCAAGTCCATGAAATATATTCCCCAACCTAGCTCGCCACATATTTGGGGAAAACCAAAACAACTACCAACATGCCAATAATCATAGACCCCAAATCACTTACTGCTTCACAATGAACGAGGAGAAGACTCACTAATTCCACGTCTTTTACCACATACAACAGTACTTATCCTGAATTTGTTTTCTCCTAAGATTGTTATTGTAAGAACCTTCCCCATGTATTGTTCTCGATGCAAAAAAATAAAAAATAAAAAAACACCTTTGTTCCTGCTTCAACCCCCAAACACCACTCCATGGGAAGAAATGGCTCCTATTACCCACCAATGCCTCATTAAAGGGCTTCACCTCCAATCTCCCAGACTTGATCTCAACCATCTCATCCTCTCCAAACAAACAACAAGCATTGAGACGGTTTAGAAGTAGGGCTGGCCATGGGGCAACGTGGAGGCAGGGGTGGGGATGCGATGTCCTGTCCCCTCTCTGTATCTTATCAAGGGTGAGGTAAGTTGGGAAAGTGGCGGGGCCAAGGCGGGAGCGGAGACATAGCGGAGATATTTATAACCTTAAGAATAGATGATATTAGTGAGAGCAAGAGAGGATACGATATAAGAGAATAAATGTTTGATGAATGATTATGAATCTATGATTAAAAATATGAAAAATAAAAATTAAAAGTGAAAAATGAAAAATGAAAGATAAGGATAATATTTTTGTATTCTAATTTTATTATATTTTAAAAAAATAAAATTTTTATATGTATTAATATATAAAATGTATTTAATAATTAAAAGTATGGGGCAAGGCAGGAAATAACGGGGAGGGGGAAGCAATTACTATCCCCACCCCATAATCATTAATACTCAACAGAATTATGGGAAGGAGCAACAAAAAACAAAAACAAAGACAAAAACAAAATCAAAGAGTAAGATTTCAAATTGTCAAAAAGTCTAGAAGATATTTAGCCTACTACTTTTGGTTCATGAGATTTGTGGCATTCTAAAACCATTTCCAACAAGAACCTTCCAATATTTTAAACATAAAGAAAAAACAACAGGCTGGATAAGTGGCAAGCTTGAAACAAGAGGAGATATGGGCAATGTAACTTCAAGATTCTAATATCATATCACAATAGTTTGGAGTGCAGAAGAGTTAGTACATCGGGCCAAGTAACACCATCATGCTCCTGAGCCCCATATATCGTGCTGCAGCACCTGCAACACCCTGTACAGCAACAATAGTCAACCAGACATCCAAGAATGTTTGGACGACTCTTGAATTTTACACTCAAAGTTAAAAGTGCATATTTTACGGGCTTGTACTTCCATAATCATAGCTACCAACATAGTCTTCTAATCCATTAATTTGATTCAAACTTGAAAAAGCTTATAATAATAAAACAATTTTTTTAATAATCAATACTGTGCAAAAACTGGTTCAAATATGAAATAAAATAAAATAAAATAAAATAACTACTCCTAAAGTTTACAACAATGAAACAAGTTTTCTAATAATCAATACTGTGCAAAAACGGGTTCAAATGTTGAAAAAACTAAAATAATTACCCCAAAAAAAAATTAACAGGTTAATGATATACCTTTATTTATTTTATTTCTTTATTCTCTTTTTCTTTTTGTGCCGTTGAAGGGGAGGGGGAAATTCAAGGAACTCTTTTGGAAAACAATACAAAAAACAAGAAAAGTCAATCTAAATGGCTAGTTAGACTGAAATTATTAATACGTGTATTTTCTGATTTGATAGAGAAGAAATTTGGAGTTAAAATCTGTTAATCCATATTTCCACTATAACCACATATATATATATATATATATATATAGAAGAAATTTGAAATTCAATCTCTTGAATTTTATTCACTCTAATCCCATATATACATACAAAAAGAATCATAATTAAGAAAGTAAATCAACTATACAAAGAAATAAAAGATACAAGAAATCATAACCATAAATACAATATCTCACATAATATATTCTATTCTTCAACACTTCCCCTCAAGTTGGTGCGAAGATATCAACGAAACCAAGTTTGACAAGAGAGGATCTTAGGAGAGAGGGCTCAACTGGTATAGTGAACATATCTGCAGTCTGATCTGATGAGGGAACAAAATTTGGGGTGATAACCCCTGATCGAACTTTTTCCCGAATAAAATTAACATTGACTTCAATATGTTTGGTCCTTTCATGAAGAACTGAATCTGAGGCAAGCATAATTGCTGATTTGTTATCACAGAATAAGGTAGAGGAAGCTGAAATCAGAACACCCAACTCTGTCATCAATGAGCGTAGCCAAAGAAGCTCACAAGTGTCCTGAGTCATGGCACGGTACTCTGCCATAGCAGAAGATCGAGATACTACAGTTTGTTTCTTATTTTTCCAGGATAGAAGATGACTGCCATAGTAAGTACAGAAACCAGAGGTAGAACGCCTGTCAGTGGCGGACCCGGCATAATCTGCATCCGTAAAGCAAGAAACACCTAACTCTTCACCTGCTGCATAAAATAGTCTGAGACTAGGGCTAGTCTTGAGATACCGGAGGACATGATGAACAACATGTAAGTGAGAGGTACGGGGCGCATGCATGAACTGACTTACAACACTCACAGCAAAAGAGATGTCTGGACGAGTGTTGGTTAGATAAATGAGTCGGCCTACTAAACGCTGATAAACAGAGGGATCAGACAGAAGCTCTCCAGTCTCAACTGATAATTT
>JAUTBS010370071.1:0-10426 GCA_032361285.1 Aequorea victoria | reverse complement strand
AACAAAATAAAAATAATCAGTGCTAAAAACAATGATAAATACAACCCAAGCCGACCGGGGGCACATCAACCTGGTCAGATATACACACCAGGGGAGCACTCGGGAATAATCCGAGGGACATGCTCGGTCAGTCATCCAAGCACCAGAAAATAAAACTCCAAAATCAACCCCGACAATCTCTCATAAAGATCACTCCAATAGTTGTCTCAGCTGCAAATCAGGGATCAGATCGCTAGATATCCCGAAGATCCCGCTCGAATATGTCACGCACTCTGAGATTCTTGCTCAAATCGGGAAATCAGGAATTTTTCTCTACCAAATCTTGTGATTTTCACCCTCAGACCATCTATATATAGGTACTACCTACATACTCCAAAGGTACGTCATTCTCATACACTTTTACATACAATTTCGTATTCTTCATTTTTTATACATTCTACAGTTATTATCTATTATCACTCTGCTGATTTAATTATCGAAGGATCATAGGCTGACACTCCACCGGTGTCAAGGTTCTTGCATTTTGTAAGATCTTGGCCAACGAACAGGAGTACCTCGGCCACACTCTCCAGGGTATCGCCGATCACTAAGAATCGTTCAAATTTAGACATCAACATCTGGCGCCGTCTGTGGGAAATAATTTATCGTTCTTCTTCTCTACGGTTGTTTGCAATCTGAATGGTGGCCACAAGATCGATGGCCTCCGAAGAGAATCACCACCAAAATAATCCCCAAGGGGAATAACATCCCAACGTTGAACAAGTACTATGAGATTTGAGCCAGTTGATCCAGGGCCTGATTCATCAAAACCATGCCATCAATTAGAGGCTCGACGAACAGGCAAGGTTTCTGCCTACTCCTCCCCTTTCTCCTCGAGCTCTTCATCCCGAGGGAGGACCAATGGTCGTCCTCTAGACCAACGAACAAAGGTGAGGTCGAAAGGGGGATAACCTGAACGGGAACGAGGACGTTGCCGAAAGCAGGGCTAATCCTCAAGGTTGGAACTAGACCACAAAATAAGATAAAGGTTATCAGTTCGAGAGGACCAAAGCCTCAACCGCCATGGATGTCAAACTGAAATAGGTCAAGAACCAGCTCAACAACATGATGACGGCCATGAAGGGCAAAATGACAGTTGTCGTTAACGAGCTGGTGTAGAGGAAGGATTTACCATTCTCAACAACAGTCATGGCCGAGCCCCCGCCGTTTAAGTTCAGGATGTCTCAGATGGATACATTTGATGGGCTGAAGGATGCCCTAAACCATTTGGAAACATACAAACCATACATGCATCTGCACGCAGTACCATACGAGATCATGTGCCGAGCATTCCCGACCACTTTGAAGGGGTCAACTCACGTATAGTTCAGCAAAATGAGGAGCGGGTACATCTCCTCGTTCACCTAGTTGAGAAAATTTTTTGTGGGACATTTCATTGGTGGCCAACGACACTTGAGGCCGACCACATACCTCCTTAACATCAAACAAGGAAAGATCGAGACCCTACGTCACTACATGACTCGATTTAATGTTGAAGCTTTGAAGGTGGATGACATCGATGACAAGGTGGCGCTAACGGCGTTCATGGGTAACCTCCAGCCAACAAAGTTCCTTTTGTCACTAGAAAAGACACCCCCGACTAACATGGCTAAGCTCATCGTGAAGGCACAAAAACAAATGAACGCTAAAGATGCAATGAATAACAGAGAAATAGGTCTGCAGAGTCGTACAAGAAGTATGATCAATGGGAGAAGAATGACTGAAGACAGAGAGACGAGACCGACCGACCAAGGTCATCCCAAGATTTTGACCGTCAACAACACAGTCAGGCCGATTCCAAATGGCCCTGGATACCAACCAGACATTTCAAGAAATACACTTCCCTGAACACCCCTGTCGAGCAGGTCTTGTTGCAGATCAGGGATGATCCCGAGCTGCGGTGGCCAAAGAAACTGAAGACACAACCCAACCAGTGTAATCTGGATAAGTATTATCGGTTTTATAAAGACCACGACCACAACACTGAGCATTGCTTCAACTTAAAAGAGCATATTGAAGCACTGATCCAAAGAGAAAGGCTGAATAGATTCCTGGCCAGTTGGAAGAACAGAGAAGAGCCTCAATGTCAGCACGACAAACACCCCCTGCCAACAGAAATAGAGATAGGAATCTTGCTGAGGAAGTCTGAGTAATCTTTGGTGGGTTCGCTAGCGGGGGAGAAAGTAACTCTTTCAGGAAGGCTCAGTCTAGAAGGCTAAGGACCGAGGGGCCGAATGAGGTATATGTGACTGATTGTCCAAATAAAATGGTCAAGACAAAAGAGGTAATAACCTTCTCAGACATCGACGCTCAAGGAGTTCAACAGCCACATGACGACTCCCTCGTCTTCACCATGGTTATTGTAAACTACAAGATAAGTAAAATTTTGGCGGACAACGACAGTTCAGCCGATATACTGTTCCTGAACACCTTCGACCAACTCAAAATAGGTCGAGAAACGTTGTACCCAATTAAATCACCCTTGGCAGGATTTTTTGGAAAAAAGATCCAGCCATTAGGGTCGATCGAGTTGCCCCTTATGATCAGCTCTAACACCAAACAGAACACCAAAATGATCAACTTCTTGGTGGTGGACTCCCAGTTAGCCTACAGTGTAATTCTGGGGAGACCGTTCCTCAATCAGCTGAAGGCCATCACTTCAACTTATCATCTCGTGATCAAGTACCCGATCGAGCATGGAGTGAAAAAACTCAGAGCAGACCAAACTACGGTTCAGAAATGCTATAACACCTCTCTTAGAGAGCCAAAATTGAAGAAAATCATAACTCTCGACACTATCGATGTTTGAGATAAAGAGTTCGTTCGGAGAGGAGAACCGATAAAAGATCTGATCAAAGTTAGTATAGACAAGAGCATTCTCGATCGAGAAGTTCAAATCGTCTTAGCTCTTCCCCCTGACCTCCAGGCCGAGATGATCCAATTTTTAAGAAGGCACCGGTCCATCTTTGCTTGGACGCACGAAGATATGACCGGAATTAGTCCAGAGGTGGTCACGCATCATTTATGTGCTGATCGGCTCAACAAGCTAGTCAAACAGAAGTAGTGAGTCTTTTCTAAAGAAAGGAACGACGCTATAGCAGTCGAGGTTGGCAGACTACTAAAGGCGAGGTTCATTCGGGGGGCACAATATCCCGACTGGCTAGCCAACGTAGTTCTAGTGAAGAAATAAAATGACAAGTAAAGAATGTGCATAGACTTCACGGACCTGAACAAAGCATGCCCAAAGGATAGCTATCCTCTCCCAAGATCGATCAGCTAGTGAATTCTAATAGCAGTTATGAACTCCTCAGCTTCATGGATGCATTCTCAAGGTACAACTAGATTCTCATGAACGAGACTGATCATGAGAAGACCTCTTTCATCACAGATCGGGGTATCTACTGCTATCGAGTGATGCCTTTTGGCCTCAAGAACGCCGGGGCCACTTACTAGCGCCTAGTCAATCTTATCTTCAGAAAGAAGATCGGCCAGAATATTGAGATCTACATCAATGATATGTTGATCAAAAGCAAGAAAACCACTGATCATCTTGCAAACCTCGAAGAATTCTTTCAAGCACTACATAACTTCAACATGAAGTTAAACCCATCCAAGTGTGTATTCGCTGTGTCGGGAGGGAAATTTCTTGGGTTTATGTTCAGCAAACAAGGAATCTAAGCTAATCTCGAGAAGATCATAGCAGTTTTGGAGATGTAGTCTCCAAAACAGTAAAAGAAGTGCAGAAGCTGACAGGTCGGTTGGCAGCCCTGAATCAATTTATTTTAAAAGCGACCGACCGTTGTGCGCTATTTTTTAGCGTCGTGAAGAAAGTGTTCGACTGGACAGAGGGCTGCGAACAAGCATCCACCGACTTCAAAGTGTACCTGGCCTCTCCACCACTGCTTTCCTGAGCTGTGCCCGAAGAAGAGTTCTTTCTCTACCTAGCAGTTTCGAAAATAGCGGCCAGCAAGCCCATCTACTACATCAGTCGAACATTCTGGGAAGCAGAGTCCAGATACTCCCGGGTAGAGTAGTTAGCATTCACCTTAGTCATCTTGACTAGGCAACTACGCCCCTACTTTTAAGGCTCGTACCATAGTTGTGCTGACAGATCAGTCACCGCGACAAATACTACAAAGGCCAGAAACTTTTAGACGACTAGCACAGTAGTTGATGGAGTTAGGTGAGTTCGACATCCAGTATCAACCGCGATCATCCATAAAAGGACAAGACGTAGCCAATTTTATAGTGAAATTCACGACCCCAGAGTCCACTTCCACCGAGCAACCACAAACTCGTTCGATAGTCGATGTTCACTCAGAGGCCGAGACCACCTTTGATGATCGGTAGGTATGGACGATAAACATTGATAGATCTACAAATCAATGCGCTAGCAGCGCTGGCTTAGTCCTTGTCCCCCCCCCCCCCAAGAAGAAGTACTAAAGTATGATATGCAATTCAGGTTCTGAGCCACAAATAATGAGGCAGAATACGAAGCTGACATAGCCAGACTCAGGTCGGCGCTAGCAATAGGGGAAAAATTGGTAAGGATTCTCAGTGACTCACAGTTGGTGGTTGGCCAAGTACAGGGTGAGTACGACGCACAGGAGGAATGAATGAAAACTTACAAAGCTGTTAAGGAAAAGCTCAAGGCCAAATTTGACAAGTTCCTGATTAAAAGGATTCCCATGGACAGCAATCAACAAGCCGATGATCTCGCTTGGTTGGCCTCAACTCTTGAGGGGCAGATGGATTGAGGAATATTGATATAGTATCTGACCCAACCGATCATTGTTCAGAAAGAGACACCGAGCATATCAGTCAACATGGCATAGGTCTATATAATCTTGGCAGAAGACATCATCAACTTTTTACGAAGCGGTCAACTACCGAACGACAAAACCGATGCCAGAAAATTATGATACCGCGCAAGAAAGTACGTACTCATCAACGATAGTCTATACAAATGCAGCTTCTCGGTACCTTACCTAAGGTGCATCTCGAAGGAGGAGTTAGAGTATGCAATGAAAGAAATACATGAGGAGATTTACGGGAACCGTTCAGGTGGCCGGGCCCTATCAGGCAAGATTTTGAGGGTCGGCTACTACTGGCCCATGGTGCAGAAAGACATAGAAGAATTTTTCAAGAAATGCAACAAGTGTCAGAGATTCGCAACCATCCCCAGATAGCCACCGAAGGAGCTCACTGTGATCACCACTCCATGTCCATTCACCCAATAGGAAAGACATAGTAGGACCATTCCCGACCAGGAGAGGTCAGGTGAAACTTCTGATAGTAGCAATCGACTATTTCACCAAGTGGGTAGAGGTAGAATCATTGGCCAAGATTACCAAGCAGAAGGCAATAGACTTCGTCTAGAAGTTAATCGTATGTCAATTCGGCATCCCGAGAAGCATCATCACCGACAATGGCAAACAATTCGACAACAAGGAGTTTAGAGAGTTCTATGGGTGGCTGGGCATCCAGAATCGGTACTCCTTCCCTGCCCATCCCAAAGCTAATGGGCAGTTCCAGGTAACCAACAAAACAATTCTAAAAATGATCAAGACAAAGCTAGAGTCAGCAAAAGACCAATGGGCTAAAAAGCTCCCAAATGTCCTTTGGGAATACAGAACGATAGTACGAATTCCAATGGGGGAGACCCCATTCATGCTCGCCTTTGGAAGCGAAATAGTCATACCAGTTGAGATCGGCCTAGCAAGCCATCGAACCACTAGCTTCAACGAAAATAAGAACGACCAAGCTCTCCGAGAAAACTTAGATTGGGTAAATGAGATCCGAGAAGCTTCAACTCTCATAACGGCTCTCTATTAATAGAGAATAAAGAAATATTATGACAAAAACGTCAAAAGAAGAGAGTTCAGAGTAGGGAATTTGGTCCTCCGAAAGATGTCTCTCACCACTAAAAATCCTCGAGATAGAAAGCTAGGACTAAACTGGGAAGGATCTTATCAAGTTGAAGATCGAGTAAGATCTGGGGTATATCGACTGAAAGATGTAACTAGAAAAATGCTTCCATATGCATGGAATGCAAAGCACCTTAGAAAATAGTAGTAACAAAGCTTGTAAACGTCCGCAATAAAAGAATCATTTTTTCTACACTATCTTCTTTATGTTTTCTACACAAAAATCTATATCTACAATAGTGCAACAACCAGATCGCTTGAGGATCTGGTCGGCCAAAAAATGGTTGGATCGTCTGAGGATCCAACCGAGACCTCAAAGACATTGACAAAGTTCAACAGCGAGGTCGCCTGAGGACTTGGTCGGCCAAAGAATGATTGAATTGCCTGAGGATCCAACTGAGGCCCGAAAGACTTCTACAAAAGCTCAACAGCTAGGTCGCCTGAGGACCTAGTCGGCCAATGAACAGTTGGATCGCCTGAGGATCCAACCAAAGCCTTAAAGACATCGACAAAAATTCAACAATCAGATCACTTGAGGATCCAACTGAGGCCTCAAAGACATCGATAAAGTTTAACATCTAGGTCACTTGAGGACCTAGTCAGCCAAAGAACGGTTAGATCGCCTTAGAATCCAACCGAGACCTCAAAGACATCGACAAAGTTCAACGGCCAAGTCGCATGAGGATCTGATTAGTCAAAGAATGGTTGGATTGCCTAAAGATCCAACCGAGACCTCAAAGACATCGATAAAGTTCAACAGCCAGATCGCCTGAGGATCTGGTCCGTCAAAGAATGGTTGGATTGCTTGAGGATCCAATCAAGACCTAAAATAATTCTACAAAAGTTCAAAAGCCAGGTCGCCTGAGGACCTGGTCATCCAAAGAACGGTTGGATCGCCTGAGAATGCAACCAAGGCCTCAAAGACATCGACAAAAATTCAATAACCAGATCACTTGAGGATCTGGTCGGCCAAAGAATGGTTGGATCGCCTAAGGATCCAACCGAGGTCTCAAAGACTTCTACAGGAGTGCATCAATCAGATCGCTTGAGGATCTGGTTGGTCAAAGAACGGTAGGATCGCCTAAGGATCCAACCAAAACCTTAAAAGAGATCAACTAAGATCTAAAAATAGGTAAAATCTATAACCAGGTCACTTTAGGATCCAAACAGATCGATCAAAGGTCAGACTACTTAAAGAGGACGATCGAGAATCTAAAGACTTAGAAAAAAAAAATATTAGATTATTCTAGGATCTGGTGGTCGAATTGTTTGAGAATCCGACTGAGGCTTTAAACACTTAGTAATTTCTTTTACCTCGTATTATGGTCAGTAAGAACAGGGATAGAGCTACTAAAAAGTTTGACCGAGATACCTAACACTTTAAGAAATTAAGATAAAAGGGTAAGACACCACTCAAGAAAGGGGTGTTCCATCCATACCATGGAATGTAAAAACTGACCGAGCCATTCAACACTTGGTAAAATAAAAAATGCAATAGGTAAGGAGCCATTCAAGAGGAATGACTGAGACATATAACACTTAGCAAAATAAAAGTACAAAAGAAAAATAAAACATTCATTCAAACGAAGGCAAAGGCATTCTAAAAATTGTGTTTCATACATTTTATAAAATTATTCTTACAAAAGAGTACAAGAAAAGTAAAAATTACATGAAGTAAAAACAAAAAAGATGAGAGAGAAAGATCAAGCAGAAGGCTTCTTGGTTGAGCCCCCTTCCTCAGCCTCTGATTCGTCATTATCCAAGAGGAAGGGGGAGAAGTCCAGGTCCTTAAAGGTGGTCGTTGCTCGGGCCTTCATCGCATTAAAACCACTGATATAATACTCAGTGATTTCGGTGTTGAACTCCTCAGAGGCCTTGAAGGCCTTGACAACTTTCTCATTGGCCTTCATCAACTTGGCCAAGAGCTCGACTGAAGCCCTGCTCTCGATCGTGGCGACCCTCGCCTCCACCTCTTCCACTCTCGCCTCAACTCGAGCCTTTCCCTCCTCGTCCTGGGCCTTCACCTTCTTAGCTGCCTCCTTCTCATCCAGGAGGCCATCCATCTCCTCATTGGCCTGGGCGATCATCCACTATGCCCCTCAGCTCTGGCCCTTTTCAGCTCCTCGCCCTGCTTCTTGAGCTTGGGCTCCCTCGGAGGCAATTTGGACCTCCCTTTGATAGCAACGGCCAGAGATATGAATGGCCCGAGTACAAGCCTTCTCCCTTTGATAGCAGCAGCAAGAAATATGAATGGCTCGAGCACAAGCCTGCAGAATAAAAATAAATAAAAAGATCAGTTACGACAAAAGGGAAACATAAATAAAAATAGAAAGAAAGAAGTAAAGACAAAAGTAAAAGCTTACCCAAGTTAGGTCCAAAAGTAAATCCCTGACTATAGGGACAGTCTAAACCTCGGCCAGGATGGGGTTAACTTCTCCATGTAGTCTGTCATTTTAGCCTTAGCAATGTTGAAGTTACTCAGCAGCTCCTTAGGAGAAAAAGAGCTTGAGGGCGCCGATGGGGCAGGAGGGTTCGAGGCAGTTGAGGGGATGATGATCTCGGCAGGGGGGGTTGGTGACAACGGTTGCAGCCAAGAGAGACTCCACCACTGAGAGTGTGGATTCCATTAGTAGGGAGCCATCAGGAGGATCTAACACCACAACGGTTGTGGGATGATCCTTCGCGGTAGAGGGCAAAGTGGAACCCCTTTTTGGTTTCGTGGTCGCCACGACCTTGGCCTCCCCAGCACGCAGAGCCCAAGCCTTCACCAACAATGATTTATCAGGCCTCTTTGACATTCCTCCTCGAAAGACAAAGAATAAAGTTAGAAACATATCGAATATATTGAAAGCACAAGGGTAAACCAAATAAAGACAGGTAGAGTAAAGAAGAAACAAAAGAAGAGGATTCTCATTGGGGACATCAGGGCCAAGCATCCAGGCATTCAAAGTATGGGGAGTCACCAGCTGGCTATAGAATTTGACATGGTGTTCCCGAGCAACTTTTATCCTAACTTTCACCTCACTGTCAGTCGTTGGCTCGGCTGAGATGTCCTCGGGGTTGGATTTTTCCCACCCCATCATGCTTCTAGGGGTGTGGTGGCCAACGACTTCACTGGGCTGGAATTCCCAACCCATCCCCGAGATAAAAAAGAATTTCCTTCTAGAATTTGTTGGAGGAAGGGCAACCTAGGATGAGAGTTCAATCCTCCGACCGAGCTTAAAAAGAAATACCAATCGAGTTATTTTTTCTTCCGCTAGTAATAGTAAAGGAATTCCTCCACTGTTAGATGGTGCTGACCACCCGAGGCCTCCTCCCAGAGGATGATAGCCCCATATAGGATCCTCCAAGCGTTCGGCATAAGCTGCCTAGGAGATAAACCCAAGAAGTCAAGGAGTTCCCTGACTATTCTTAGAAATGAGAGCCTCAGCCCAGCAACGAAGGCATACTCATATAAACATAATCCGTTGTCGGGAGGAGAACACGCCCGTTCATCGCGACGAGCGAGATAAAATTCAATGGACTCCGGGAGAGAAAGAGAGGTATGAAGACAAGCTAAGTCGATTGGTCAACTAGCAGAGGAGATGAGTTCGACTGTGAACTCTTGAGTGCCCTCCTCAAAGAGGCAAGCCACAGAACTTGAGGTCTCACCCCCATCACTATGGGATGAATCTCGAACGGTCACGAAAGAAAGAGGATGGGAGATGGTTCTCTCGGATCCCGAGTGACCGGTATCGAAGAAGTGAATTTCTTGGGAGAATTTCATAATTCCACTCCTCCAAAATGAAAGCTGAAACTGAACAGAGATACAAGCCTTACGAATAACTAATTCGAATGCAGGGTGGTCGGGCACAAAGGCGTCGACCACATGAGGGAGCTCAAATCTATAAAAATAAAATAAGATCCTATCAATAAAGAAGAGAAGAGAATGAGCAGAGAATACTGGATATGAAAGAACTTCTAACTCAGAGCTCGAATAAGTCAGATTGGTTCTTCGAGAGGGCACTACAAACAGAAAGCAAAGAGCAAAGAAGAAGGAGAACTTACTAATGAAAGGGACGCGTTGACCTAAGAAGCGAGAAAATACAGAGCTTGTCGATAGGATTAATGTATAAAAAGGTATAAAAGGAATATTAAATATGACATTATCTGATTAATGTATAAAAAAAATAAAAAATCTGTGAACATAACTAATATGAGTATTTCTTTTAATTTGGACCTATTATAATGGACATTTAAGTCACAATTATAAAAATAATTAAATTTAAGCATCAAAATAATATTTAAAATCAGATCAATAAAATTGAGATTCGAATAGATATTCTACGATTTACTAAAACTCAATCAATAAAATTGTAAAATTCTATCGAAATTAAATAGATGATTCAGATTAATTTTGTTAGCCTAAAGGTGCTTTTCAATCAAGCCTTGTTTTGATTTTGATTATTCCAACACATTGA
>JAUTBS010369960.1:0-10427 GCA_032361285.1 Aequorea victoria | reverse complement strand
CTCCACTGTCATAGTCAACTCCCATAGCTCGATAACAACCACTTCAGAGGAGTACCCGATTCCAGCACTTTATCCCAACCTGCAGCTCCTCCATAGTTGATTTCCAGCACATCAATTAGCTTAAAGACATTCTGAAACTATCATTAAGCCACCAAAGCATAACACAGCATCCTTCAAAGGAAGCCTTAGATACAAAACTTTCCCATAGCTCGGTTTCAACCTGCATCAACAGTACTTAGATACAAAACAACCAAAATTACGCCCACACACACACACGCCCCTTACTCAAAGCCGCAAGGGAAAGCATATACCGAACCATAGCAAACCATTTACGCTAACAGTTAGTTCACAGTCCCAAAAACAAACTATTGAGTTACTAAGCCATGAACAACCCTCATGGCTGGGCAACTACCAGAACTACTTACAAACCAAAACCTTTCAAAATGAGTTTAACATGTAACCCAAAACCAAACCTGCCATGTTGTCCGAGACCAAAGCTATACAGGATCTCGCACAGACAAGACACCTTAGAACGATGAAGCTTGAGCCGGAAGCTTGGCCCTTTTCCGTTTAGGAGCATATAACCTAGCCCTGCATACACATCCCATATCACACAATGCAACCATCACAGAAACCAGAAAAATATAGAATCATTAACCGCCCTATCCCTATTCTATATCAAACCCCAACCCAGCTATAAGAAATCATGAACTAAAGATTTTCAATGTCGAACACACAACCGCAACCCATAGACTAAACCATCGTATCACCAAGATTGTCAATCTCCACCCATCAGCCCAGAATACCTGCCTCCTTGAGTATATCAAGCATCCTCTTCCAGCTCCCGGTTCCTGCAAAACTCACACACAATAAACCATAGCATCCTAAGGTGGCCTAGGGGCCCAGATAGAGTCCGGAATCCCCCAGGCATATTGAATAGAAGCATTTACAGGGGAATATGGAATATTAAAGCAGGATGATAATCTCCCCCGAAACATCTGCTCCACCTCCCTAAGGATACTAGCCCTCTCATGTCTAATTCTCTCATGCTTTCTATAATTCATTTCCCTCCATATCTGATAAACACAAATGCTAAATGCATGACGAGATGCCCTAACTTGAAAGCTTTTACCCTTAAGACTCCCAAAAAGTTCCACCCAACCCTCCCATGACTGCCTTGATCTCGTTTCACCACAGTATCTTAGCACGACATCCCACAAAGGTTTCACAAAAGGACACTCGAAAAATAAATGATCCATCGTCTCTAAAGACCCCTCACACAACCAACAATCAAAATCCTGACCTATATCCCTAATCTGCAGTCTATCCCCTGTATACATCCGGCCTAATATTGCCAACCACAGAATAAAACTCACCCTCGGAATATGACCAGGGAACCATACCAATTTGAACCAAGGGACGCTAGGCCCAATGGGAGTCAACTCCTGGTACAGGGATCGAATTGAAAACTGCCCGTCCACACTACCCTTCCAAACAACCCTATCCTCCCTATCACCCCTAGGATTAAAGTCAATTAGGTTTCTCATTTCAATCAACTCATGAGACTGAGCAGCCGGCCATGCCCAACTATCCCCCGCCACAATTGCACTAACTCTAGCTCGTATGCCTAATCCAGAATCATACACAATGCGCTGCCCCCGAGCCTCCACAATTGGCCCCCAAGGATGCCACGGGTCGAACCACAAGGATGTCTTTTCCCCATTACCTATCATAGATCTAACCCACGGTAGGACTAAACCCCTAAGTTGGAGGAGTTTCCTCCACACCCATGACGACTTTTGGGGAATATTTACTTCCCACAGACTTCTACCTTTTAAAATATTGGATTTAATCCACATACACCAAAGTGATGTCTCCCCTCCCGTAATAAGGAACCACATGTGTTTTGCAACCGCTGCCTTATTCCACAATGTCATTGACTTAATACCAAGCCCTCCTTCTCTTTTGGGTTTGCAGATCCTCTCCCAAGCGACCTTAGCTCCGGATGTTTTTAACTCAACCCCCGACCACAGAAAAGCACGCAGAATGGCTTCAACCTCTTTTATTACCTTTTTAGGTAGAATAAACATGGAGGACCAAAAGATTTGCATGGAAAATAGAACGGACTGAATTAATTGGAGCCTCCCAGCATAGGAGAGGAACTTCCCTGTCCATCCTCTAACCCGAGCGGTAATACGATCGATCAAAGGTTTACAATGCGCATATGACAATTTTGTTGATATGAGTGGAACACCCAAGTATCTTACCGGTAGTTTCCCCTCTTTGAACCCTAAAATATCCAGGATATCCTTCTTTAAGGTATCTTCGACACTCGCAAAGAACACATCACTTTTATCAGGGCTAGGAGACAGCCCTAAAACCTTTTGGAATCTGACCAATACATCTTTGACACATTTCACCGATGTTATATGCCCTACAAATACCATTAGATCATTAGCAAGAAGAAGAATGGATTACAGTGGGTGGAAACAAGGTTCGACAAGCTGAGGGTAGCTATTTGGCTCCCTCCCATGAGGTTAACCCCCAGCTCATTCCAGTTGTGATGCAATTTGATCCTGCTCTAACTCTAGTGGATGTTACCCACCCTCAATCCTTTGTGATGCAATCGGCCCAGATGATGGGCCTTGAGGTGCCTGTTGTAAATGAAGTGGTGGACCACCCAGCAATTGATATCAATCCTATGGGGCTTGTGCTTGACAGGCAGGCATCCCCTATCAACCCCTTGGAGAATTCAAAGGCCAGATCCCCCAGCACCGGCAGCCTGCAATTGGACATGAAGATGGATGATCAGTCTTTTGAAGGAGATGGGATTGAGCAGCGCCCATTTACTCCGAAGCAGATTCCTAAGGTTAAAGGTAAAGGGAAGGGCAGTCACTCGGGCAGCTCTAAGCGAAGGAAGTCTAGGTTTACCTGAATATCTTCCTATTCTTGTCTTATTTATTTTACTTTATGTTTCTATTATGTCTTGTTTAATATCTTAGAATGTTCGCGGTCAAAATGATAAAGTTAAGCAACGGGAATTGAAATCTTTTATTCAAAAACATAATCCATGGGTTGTTGCCCTCAATGAAACGAGAGTCAAGGTCCACAATTCTGTTCCCATTGTTAATAGCATCCTTCCTGGGTGGGCTTTTGACCACAACTACGATTTCTCCCATTTGGGAAGGATTTGGGTTTGCTGGGATCCCACTGTTGTAAATGTGGATGTTTTGACAAAAAGTGATCAATGGGTTCACTCTTGAATTACTTTCTTGGAAGCGAAGCTGACCTTTTTTGCTACCTTTGTGTATGGTCTAAGCAAGTCTACTGATCGTGTGAGCCTATGGAGGGAGATTGAACTTCTCTCTCTATCTATGGTCACGTCCCCTTGGCTCATTGTAGGTGATTTTAATGCTATTCGATCTCCATTAGAGCGTTTTGGCGGAACCTCGTCTTGGCCTCCTCATATGGATGACCTGAACAATTGTATTTCCAAGGCTGAATTAGACGATCTTAGCTATAATGGGTTTTAGTTTACATGGGCAAATAATCAATCTGGTCCCCATTTTATGAAATCAAAAATTAACCGTGTCCTGGTTAATGAAGCCTGGCTGCTTTCGTACCCGCAGACTAGTGCTTCTTTCTTAGCCCCGGGTATCTCTGACCACTCCCCTATCCAAATGCACCTGAACTTTGAGGTACATAAGGCTCGGAGGCCTTTTAAATACTTTGATTTCTGGGCTGAGCACGAGGAGTTCCTTCCTTTGGTTAGGGCAGTTTGGGATTCATGTATTGAGGGTTCCCCGATGTTTGTAGTCTGTAGGAAGCTTAAACTTCTTAAATCTGAGCTAAAGAAGTTTAATCGCCGTTTCTTTGGGGATCTTGATAACCGGGTTGCTCATCAAAGGGTTGTCTTGGAGGGTATATAGTTGGAGTTAGATCGGGATCCATCTAATTCTATCCTTGTGAGTAGACAAAAAGAGGCTTACAACTATTTTTTAGAGCTAAATCGAGCTGAGGAGAGTCTATATAGACAAAAGTCTCGCATTCAGTGGCTCAGTCTAGGTGATCAGAACACGAAGTTCTTCTGTTCGATCAATTTTCAACATAATAGGTCTAAAATTAACTCTCTAGTCCTGGAGGATGGATCTAGATCTGAGGATAGAAATGTAGATAGGGATCATATTATCGAGCATTTTCGATCCATATTGGGATCGGCCCCTCCTCCTCGTGATCAGGAATTCAATGTGTCAAGTGTTATTCAACGTAAAGCTACGTTGGATCAAGCCCAAGCTTTGAGTGTTGATGTGACGAATGATGAGATTAGGGATACCTTTTGGTCATTAAAAGAAAATAAGGCCCCGGGCCCTGATGGGTTCTCGGTTGGTTTTTTTAAGAGTACATGGTCTATTGTGGGTTCGGATATAATAGCTGCGATTAAGCATTTCTTCTCGCATGGTCAAATGTTAAAGGAGGCGAACACAACTATTATTGCCCTGATCCCCAAGGTTCCCAAACCGTCCACGATCAAGGAATTTCGTCCTATTTCGTGTTGTAACACTCTGTACAAGTGCATCTCAAAGATCCTTGATAATAGAGTGAAATCTATTCTTGGAGACATTATTAGTCCATCGCAAGCTGCTTTTGTCCCTGGGCATCGAATAGCGGATAATATCTTCTTATCCCAGGAGCTCTTGCGAGATTATCATAAGACTTCCCATGGTCCTCGATGTGCAATGAAGGTGGATATTATGAAGGCGTATGATATTCTTAGATGAGACTTCATTCTGGAGGTCCTGAAAGGCATGGGCTTTCCCGAGAGATTGGTTGGCTGGATTGGGGAATGTATCATGTCCCCAAGCTTTTCCATCAGCATTAATGGGGAGCTCAATGATTTTTTTCAAGGCCAAAGGGGTCTAAGGCAAGGTGACCCATTGTCTCCTTATCTATTTGTCATGGCCATGGAAGTGTTGTCTGGTATAGTCGCTGCCAAAGCTATGGATGCAAATTTTTAGTACCATTAGAGATGCAAGAAAATAAAATTATGAATTTTTGTTTTGCTGATGATCTTCATCAAAGCGGAGGCCCGTTCGGTGGCTATGGTGAGCGAGACCCTTCATGCCTTCCAGGCCATATCGGGGTTAGCGCCAAGTCCACTGAAGAGTCATATTTTCTTCTCTGGTGTGGGGATTCTGCTCAAACGATCTCTCTTAGAGATTATAAGGTTCCCAGAAGGCTCCCTTCAGGTGCGTCATTTGGGGGTTCCCCTCATCTCTTCTAAGTTATCTCATAGAGAATGTAAATCCCTGATTGATAAGATTTCTCATAGAATTCGATCCTGGGTGAACAAGCTCCTTTTATATGCGGGTCGAGTTATGTTGGTCAAATCAATTGTCTTCTCTATGCAAGTCTACTGGTCTTCTCTCTTTATCATCCCTAAAAAGGTGTTGAAAGAGATTGAAGGTATTATGAGAGCCTTTTTGTGGAGTGGTGTTGAGTTGAAAATGAATGGTTCCGAAGTTGCATGGGAAGAGGTATGTTCACCAAAGCAGGAGGGTGGTTTGGGCATTAAATCTCTCATTCTCTGGAATAAAACTACGGTGTCCAAACACATATGGTTTTTGGTTACTGGGGATGTCACATCCATTTGGTGTATGTGGGTGAAATCTCATCTTTTAAAAGGTAGGAGCTTCTGGGGTGTAAAGATTCCTCCCGCTGCATCCTGGTGCTGGAGGAAATTGCTTCAATTGCGTCACTTAGTTAAGGCCTTCTTAAGTATCAGGTTGGGGATGGATGTAAGACATTCCTTTGGTATGATGCATGGTATCCTTGGGGATCTATTTTTAAGTCACGGGGATCTCGAATCATCTATGATTCTGGCCTTCTGAAGCTGGCTAAGGTTCAGGCCATTATTGACGGGATGTGTTGGAAATGGCCCCATGCTCTATCTTGTGATATTATTGCGCTCCAACGGGCTATTCCTCCCGATTTACATCTGGATGCTTCCAAGGCGGACTGTGTCTTATGGATTGGTTACCCGGATATGATCTTCTCTATTCAATCTTATTGGAATTTCCTTAGAACCCCGAAGGATAAGGTCCCATGGTTCGCCATGGTGTGGGGCAAAAAGCATATTCCTCAGCTAAGCTTCATGCTTTGGCTTGCCATTCGGGGTCGTCTTAGTACGGGTGACAGGCTTAGGTCCTTTGGCTTAGGCTCAAACTTCTTGTGTAAACTTTGCTCTGGGATCGAGGAATCTCACGATCACCTTTTCTTTAAGTGCCCCTTTGCTAGGCATGTTTGGGATCATGTTACCCAGAAGTGTGGTCTTACTGCCCAGTGTTCTAGGTGGCTTGACTGGGTTATTATACTGTCTAAAGCTTCTGTTGGCAAATCTCTTCGGAGTTGTATCCTACGTGTAGCATGCGCAACTTCTGTGTATTATATTTGGAAAGAAAGAAATGCTAGGAAGTTTCAAGATAAAAAAAGAACTCCTAACATGGTCCTTCGGGAGATCGAAGTATGTGTTAGGGACCATTTTTTGACCTGTGATAATTTCCCACAATCGCCTGAGAACCTCAAAATCCAACATGCGTGGGAGATTTTGTAATCTATGGTTTTGTTCTGCGCTAATGGTCTAGATGTGCTCATTTCAGGTTCTTTGGGATGCAAAAGAAATATTGATTAAGGGTTCTTGTGGGAGGCTGCACTTCTTTGTTTCCTCTGTTTTGGTTCATCTTGTTTTGTATGCTTGGGTCCTTTTGTGTGATCATTAAGCTGTGGGGTTTGCATGACTGTGTGGTATGGTGGTTTTTTTCTTTGATCTTATATCGTCTAATTCCATGGTATTATTGTAGGGCTAGGCTTACGGCTCCTACAAAAAAGCCTCGGCATCTGTGAAGGCTCCACTACAGCTATGGTTCTGCTGTCATGGTTCTTCTACGTGTTTCTGTGGGCTTGGCTATTAGTAATGGCCTTGCCAATTTTGGGTCTCACTTATTTGTTTTAAATCTTATTTGGGTTAACATTTCCTAGCCATGTGGGTTGTCCATGGCGTGGTTGGATTCTCTCTGCTGCTGTTTGTATCTGCACTGCTACTGCTGCTGCTTTTCTAGTTCCATTCCATCTGTTGTATGGTCTTTGGTATTTGTTCTATTTCTGTGTGTTTTTGTGCATTCCCTTTTGGTATGGGATGTTGTCATGGTCTATGCTTGCTCTGCTGTCATCATGCATGATGCTGCCATCTGCTCTTCAGCTTGTTGGAGACTACTTTGCTGCTTGTTTTTCTCTATTGCTGCTCTACTACTGGCTATGGGTGGCTGTTTGGTTTTGTGTTGGTGGTTGTTTTGCTTGGCCTTGGTGCTACTATATGCTGGTTTTGCTGTTTGTTTGTGGCTTATGCTGATCTAGTTGAGTTCAAGCTTTCATCATTGTTGTTGATGCTATCTTGAGTTCATCTAATTTTGTTTTGCCTAGCCATGGGGGTTGTCCATGGCTGGGCTGATCTTTTCTCTTCTAATGTGTGATCTGATGTTGCTGCTGGGTGCCCATTGCTACTGCAGGTTTTTTGGTTCTGGTGCTAGATTTCTGCTATTGTGTTTTTTATTCTGCCCATTGCCCAATTGCTATTTTGTCCAAGACTTCAGGTGTGTTTTTTTTCCTTCTGATGCTGCTGCGTGTTGCTATTGATAATTGGCTGCTTTATTTGTCCAAGACTGCCGCTGGTGTGGCTGCCTTCTATTGTGGCTTTGGCTTGCTGCTCCACCTGCTAGTGATATCTGCTGCTTCTGTTTGCTGCTATTGTGGCTGGATACTGCACCTATTTTGTCAACACATTTGTTTTTTGTTTGTTTGTTGGGTCAATTTGCTATTGTGGCTGCTGCTTCTATTTTTTGGCTGGCTACTGCACCTATGATTGTGTCGAGCCTGGTGTCGACCCTACTGCTATTGTGTCAACCTCGTTAGCCGTGTTGTTGACACTCTCGTTTAAATTTTTCTTGTAAACGTGTAAATGTCGTCCCTGGAGAATGCCCCTTGCAAACGTTTAAATGTTTCTTGATTCGTATATAATTTTTAATTACCAAAAAAGATTATTTATCCTCTGGGGAGCGGGGTGTTACAATTTGGTATCAAAGCTTAAGGTGATAGATTCTGTAGACATAGTTGAGTTTGGCACTATGTGGGCATAGGTTGTAGATAGTAGGACTTAGGGGTGTCGTACCCTTATCTTTGGACGTCTGTGTGACTAACTTTGAAGTCTGACTGGAAACGCGTTCTGTAGGACCGAGTCTTGGGTTGGGGTGTAACCTTGTGTCTAGCACGGCTAGGTTTACTTTCGGTTGAACTTCGTGTTGTTGTTGTCAAGATCACATGGAGGTGACTTGGTTTGTGATTGTGTGATGGAGTGGGTGGGATCCCTTCCATGTGGTGATCGTTGTTATGTGTCGTGTTCTGTTTATTGCACCGTGTTGAACTAAGACGTTAGTGCAGTAGTCAAGGACTTCATCCTTGGGCTTTCATGAGCTAGTTGGGTAGGTCATTCGGCTACGACTCATGGTGTGGCAAGGTGAGTATTCGTGTTCGGTTCTATCCGGGGTCCGCATGATCTGGTGGGTATGTCACCCTTCCGGAATCATGGCGCTGTTATGGGGGACTGGATCCGACTGACTGACGGTGTAATCTGCTCAAGTTCCAGCTATAAGAGTTTAAGTGTTATTGTACTCAAGTGTCGGGTGGTGGTGGTATGTTTTTTCGAATCCTTTCGGCGTAAAGGAGTCCTGGTCGTGTATCAGTATTACATCATTTCACTTACCATTTTCTGTTGTATCTGTATATGTATTTAAGTATAAAAATATTGGGTTCGGGAGTTTTTTTCTGGGCTTTGCAGCTCACGGCGTTTCATGCCAGGTGTTGAGGAAGGTATCATGCCAGCAGAATAGGAAGAAGAGTGCGTGGAGCCGTGGCTAAGCTCGGACTGTAATTTTTACTAAGTTTAAATTTTCTTGTTGGCATGTAATACTTAATACAGGGAAACAATATGTATGGCAGGAACAAGTACTAGTATTATATGTTAAATATTAATCTAGTATGTGATAGATGTTTTAGCATAACCCTATTTATTATTATTATGTCTCTTAACGACCCGGGAATTTTGGGGTGTTACACTATATTTTCTCATCTGAGGTAGGAAAATGTGATTTATAATGTGATGCAGAATTCTCATCTCGGGTTTGAGAGCATTAGCCACTAAGGGCTTGTTTGGATCAAATTCTTGAATATCAAAAATCATTTTGACAGCTTTTGAGAAGGAGAAGCCATCACAATCAATTTGTTTTTGGTGATATTCAAAAATTATCTTTCCTTCTGGAATTTCCAGAATTTCATTTAGAAGAGATGGAATTAGAACAATGTGTGTTCCGTTCACCCAAGAAGTAATGGTTGAGGGTGAGTTGGCAGTGGGTCTAAAATGAAAATAAAAAGATTTTACAAGAGTGGGATAATAAGAGACACGAATTTGTAAAAACTTGTCCCAACCAATATTGGAAAAGAGAGATGGAAAAGTCATCCCTGTTTCATTGAAAAATGAAAAGTCGACACTTCGACCAGGGGAAATTTTTTGAAAATAGAAATCGGTGAAGAAGAGATTTTGAAATTCGTTGGACAGAAAAGGAATTACCTCGGATGTGGTAACTGAAAGACCAGGACCAGCTACGCCTGAAGTAGAGCCTGGACCAGTTTTCGTCTTTTTCGTAGTTCTAGGGTTTCTTGACTTAGAGCCCACGGGTCGCTTGGACCCTTTTCCCATGATTTTGGAAAGCATTCGCTTGATCGAGAGAGGTATGGAGGAGAGAGACGAGATCGAGGGGTCGACACAATGAGAGCAAGGAGAATCTCAAAAGTGTTCGTCGTTTTAGCTTGAAGTGATGTTGAAAAATTAAAACAGGGTTATATATATATATATATAAACGGCGCTAGGGGTCGACACAAAAAGTGTCTCAGTAAAAGGTTCTGATGTTTGAGACAAAGGGTCGACACATATGATATGGGTCGACACTGGAGTGTCATAGGGTCGACACAAGGTTTGTGGTGTCGACACAAAAGGTTAGTGAAAACACAGATATAAAAAGGGTCGACACTAGACTGTCAAGGTGTCGACACAAATATATTTTCACACAGACTTTTGTTTAAACATCACACGGGGGTCGACACTTATATTCAAGGTGTCGACACACTTAGTTTTAACAGATTCAAAACATCAAACAGAGTAAACACAGAGTATTTAGGAGATTTGTTTCAATTTCATACATATGTGAAATTTATCATTCCAAGTTTTCTACAGATTTGATTGAATCTTTCCTCTTGAAGGGGTTTAGTAAATATATCTACAAGTTGGTTATCCGTACAGATAAATTTTAGTTCTACATCCC